>JADBJO010017539.1:5000-37430 GCA_016801955.1 Conus betulinus | reverse complement strand
AGTATGATTATAAAATCGATAATTATCCAGTATAAGGTGCACACAATCTTTTAATGGTGTGCTTTCTTACCCAAAACAGAATCTTGCTTTAGTGTTTCATCCATAGGATACGAAGTGGGCGGAGGTCAGCACAGAGCGGTTGACCTCTTAAGCAAAAGTGTTGTTTCGTCTGGACATTATGCTCCAACATGGAACTGAACCTTCACATTTTATCAAGGGCAGAATTGTAGCATCCAGATTGTTTGAAAGGGCCCCACCGAAACGGCAGTGAGATAGTTTCGTTTCATTCTCCCCGGCATGATGGGTGCTGACTTTTGGCAAAAGGGGCAAGTGAAACTACATACAAGCATCTGCGTTCTGCATGCCGCGGCTGCCTCATGACATTGAAGTACTTTGTTTCCCACCGATCCCCCAGTCGAGGCCCGTCCATCTCTCCCTCTCTCTCTCTCCTCTCTCTATCCTCTCTCTATTCGATCAAGGTCTGCCTGTCAGATGACAGTGAGTGTGGGTTTTTGGTCAGCCTATGTCTTCTTTTATCTTCTGGTTGCAACATAACTGCTGTAGCCTGAGTGCTAGTTAGATGTTAATCTGGAGAGCAGTTGGTACACATATGCAACGGGTGGATACTGGCCTGTGCATAAAGCACTCGACACAATCACAGGTCGTTTCCTGGTTGAGCTTGGCATAGATTTTCGCCTTCCCGCTCGTCGCTATAGGTTACATAGTAATCTATCCAAGTATTTATCTTTCTGCCGACTTCGTTTAAGTGTGACACAAATGCAGATGTGCAGCATCTGGACTGCACCAACACAGCTTCATTGGTTACGCCAGGCTTTTCATGATGACCAATTCTCTCTTTTACAGAGTGTGCAAAAAAGGCTATGTTGGTTATGTGATTGAAAAATCCTATGTACACATGATGAGATTAGTGCCTGATTGGACATGCCAGACGTTCACGAAAAATTCTCATTTACATAATGTGCAGAAGAAACGGATGTCTTGATATGTTATATAGAAAATCCCAGCATACAAGCGATGAGGTATATGCAGATTTCAGCCGGTTTAAATACATGGAGGTAGTTCTCAAATGGCCAGTTATGGCCGTTGTGAATGCCAGAGGGGTTCAAGTTGTTTATAGAAGTGGTGGTATGGTTTCGATAAGAAGAAAGCGATGTTTATGGTAGCTTCATTGTGCTGTGTTTAAAAGATACCTACGGCAAGTTAGTAAGGCAAGTTGTCTCTGGTCAAATTGAACGGTAACATCCCACTATCAACAACTGGCGAACAGAAACCATATGCAGACGGAAAGAAGTGGGAGGGAGGGAACCAAAGGGGGAAGGTGGGGAGGGGGGAAAAGAAGTAGTAATCGAGGTAATGGCGCCAAACTGTTGCAATATGATTAGCCCCGTAATAGCGACCCACAGGGGTAAGTTTTGACGGTAAAGTGGCAACACAATATATTTAAACATAATTTAATTAGAATATTATTGTTAATGATGCCACATAGTAATGTGTTATGCAATTGCATATAAATAAAAAAAATGTCTGTTTCTCATTCTCTCTGTCGCTCTATTTAAGTCTCTCTCCCTCTCTATCGTTCTTTCTCTTCTCTCTCTCTCTCTGGCCTCGTCTCTCTTTCACTCACTCTCCTCGATCTTCTGTGTCCTCTCTCATTAACCCCTCCTTACCTTGCATTCATCTTTTTAGCTGACGATTTTAATCCAGATTTGTTCAAAATCAAAGTCTTGTCCTTGAAATTTCAAGCATTGTTTAAAACAAAATAAGTACCAATGGCATGTTGGCATTAAGATACCTATCAAGGCACACACACACCATGCATGCTTATATAATCATGCATAATGCACCCAACACACACACCACACCACACACACACACACACACACACACACACACACACACTCACACACTCATATACCTCACACATAAACACCATGCACACACACACATGGTGCACTGTACACACCAACACACACACACACGCGCACACACCCACACACACACACACACACACACACACACACACACCACACACTTAAAGTGTCTCACTCTTGTTGAAGTGCAGTTTTTTAAAGAAGGAGGGTGCATGGATTTCTGCAATCAGCCCAACCCTCCCCCTGATAAGACCCAAGCCCATTGAAAAACTGATCCCTGCCACCACCACTCCCCTGCTGCCATCATTCCCTACCTCTTCAAACCCCACTGCCCATAAAATGAAGAAGATCTCTGAACTGGAATAGTCTGCCCTCTCTGGAGATGACGGAGCGCTGATAGTTGTCGCCCTTGATGTCGCCTGTGTGGGTGATGTGGAGGTAGGAAGCGACGAACAGGGCCACGCGAGGCCGCTCAGAGCAAATCAGAATGGCTTCTGATTGATGAAATCTATTACGGAGGAACAGGTGGCCCCACCATTCCTTCCCCCTTCTGGACTGTGCTGCTTCAATTGACGGCTCTGCATGAAGCCTCTACTTATGTCCTCTTGCTTTCTGGGACCTGAGGACGTGATTCCCTTTGACGTCCAGAATTCAGTCTCTGTCTAAGTGTCTGTCGGTCACTCACTCTTCTCTTTCCCCGTTTTGATTGTTTTTTCTATCTTCATATATTATTTTTTTTTAACCATTGTTTCAATTATTTTTGTCCATTTGGTCTTACTTATCTATTCGTGTTTGTCCTATGTGAAGTCGTCTATTTGTCGATGAATGTTTGGTTTCGTTCTTTCTTCTCGTTTTGATTCTGTCTTTTTCTGCTTGTCAATCTAATCTGTGGATCTGTATGTATGTATTAAAGAGTAGATGCAAGTTGAAGCTGCATGCTTGAGTCTTATGCTTACGGACATTCTCTGTGAACTGATTTCTTCCATTACAACGCCTATAATATGACATCGTGAGTGATCTTCTTTTGGATGGAGGCCTCCTCCTTGCGTACTTCTTTCTTCCAAACACGCAGATACTGCTCTGCTATGGCTCTGGCTCCCCCCTTGCTCATCTCCCCTCTTCTCTCTCAACTCACTCAGTCACTCTCTACTCAACTTCTCACTCAATGTTCAAAACCTCTCTCTCACCCTCTCTCTATCTAAAACATGGCTTATTTGAGAGTACGTGAGACATGACATATTCTTCCAGGTGATGCGCATCTCCATCATTGACAAGATTGTAGAGAATCACTGAATTGGAAGGAAACTCACTGGGATATAAGCGAGTTTTTTCTTGTACCAGGTGGGCCGAACAATAACTTTCTAAATCATCTAAATCCGGAAAAAATACACTATAGACTACACACACAAAGACAGGTAGATAAATGTATACCTGCATAAAAATTAAACAAAAACGCACGAGGCCTCATACAGACACGCAGAAATCCAGGACACAGACACGCGCGCGCGGCGCGCGCTGCGGCGGCACACCACACCACACACACACAAACACCCCACAACACACCACACACACACACTACACACAAAACACACACACACACACAACACCACAACACACACCACAAACCGCACCCGCTACCACCACACCTCACCACAAACAACCACGAGAGAGAGGGAGCGGAGATGAGAGGAGAGATGGAGAGAGCGAGAGGGAGAGAGAGGAGAGAGTGGGAGGAGAGGGGAGAGGAGAGAAGAGGAGCGGGGAGAAGAAGAAAGAGAGAGAGGGAGAGACGAGCGAGAGGGAGAGAGGAGAAAGTGAAGAGAAAGGAGAAGGGAAAAGGAGAGGAGGAGAGAGAGAGAGGGAAAGGAGAAAGAAGAGGAGAGGAGAGAAGGAGGGAAGCCAGAAAAAGAAGAAAGAACGAAGGGGAGAGGACGGGGAGAAGGGGAAAGGACAAAAAAGGGAGAAAGCGGAGAAAAGAGTAAGAGAGGAAGAGAAAAGAGAAGAGGACAGATGTAGGAGAATGGGAGGAGAGGAGAAGGGGAAAGGGGAAGTGAGAGGAGGAAAAAAGAGGGAAGGGCAAAACGTTGGGAAGAATGGGGAGAAAGTGGAGGAAAGAGAATGAGAGAAAAAAAAAGGACTTAAAAGGATAGGAAGGGGGAGGAAAAAAAAAGGTATGAAAAAGAAAAGAGAGGAAAGGAAGGAAAAGGAAGAAGGGGAAAAAGGGGAGGGGAGTGAAAGGAAGGTGGAAATGAGAGAAAGGAGAAAGGAGTGTGGAGAGTAAAAAGAAAGAGGAAGAAGAGAAAAGAGGTGAGAAGAAAAGAAAGAGAGAGAGAAGAGAGAGAGAGGAGGCGAGAGGAGAGAGGGAGAAGAGAGAGAGAGGCAGAGGAGATGAAGAGAGACCACCCTGAAGACAGAAGACCGGAGCGAGACCAGACAGAGAGATAGGAGGAGATAGAGAGAAATCAAGTGTGTGAGGTCTCATCAAAGTTCAGTCAGAGAAAGAACAGAGAGAAAGGGAAAAAAAGAGAGGGGGGGGGGGGCCTGGGCACCCCTTACGGATTTCAATCAGACCCGAGTGTACAGCTCCTGATAGTGATTAGACACCAGTCACTGAGTCCTGTCAATCACAGCATTCTCCTGAGCCCTTATCACTGCCTCGTCAGGCCACACCCACCGAAAATCAAGGATTGGCCTCTTGGCCAGATAGTTTGCTCTTTGCAAGAGATGGCGATGGAGAGCTTTGATACTTTCACCGGTAAAGTCCGCAGTTGAAGTGGCTGATGGGTAAAGAAGACGGGAACAGAGGTGATCTTGTGCAAACGCGTGGAGCCGCACAGAGCCAAGCAGAAGACTTAGATCGATGAACCACGCCAGGGAAATGGCTGAACCCTCCAATTCTGCCTTGCTGCCTTTCTCGCCCATTGACAGATTTGCTGATGCCTCCTTCACCTCTTTTTTTTTTAGTTCTCTGAGGCCAGGACTGTGCAATTGGGCATGTGCGTTCGACAAGGGATGGCTCAGCGTGTTGGGTTTTCATGCACATCCCTTCTAGTTTTTTTTTTTTTTTTTTTTGCTATCTCTGTTTTTTTTTTGTTTGTTTGTTTGTAATTAACTACCCTCCCGTTATCGGTCGGATATGAAGTTTGTCTAGATTTTCTTCCGTGTCCTATTCGTCTTTTTATAATTCTCTTACGAGTCATTCTTCCAGTCTTGTACGTGTGCCATTTTTTATGAGTGCTAGCCCTGCCTTGCAGGCACAGAAGCCAACATTTGTAGGGCACTCTGCATATGTCATTGCTTTTGGATATAGGTTTTTTACGCTTCTGGGCTATCACGAGTATCTGAGATAATTCAAACATGATATTTGTGCAGGAACATTTCTCTGTCGCCCAGCAGGCCAAGTCTAAAACCCCCCTCCTTATTTCTTAACCCCACCCCTACACCATTCTCAGCTAGTTATCACCTGACCACTCACTAAGTATGGCCAAACTTCTACGTAAAGATATCACTGGTTAAGACAGTGCGCTCGAGACGTTCAATCAATAGGTGTATTGCCTTCTCTAATTGTAAAGTTAAAGTCTGGTTCAGATATGTTTAAGTAACTGAAACATTTTGTTTTTTGAAGAACATGTAGGGGAAGGAGTGAAACATACACCAACACACACACACAACACCCCACAAACACAAACACACGCAACGCACACACACACACAAACATCACACACACACACACACACCCACACTCGCACACGCAACAAACAAACACACACACACAACACACACACACAAACACCACACAAGCACACAATATACACACACACACCACACACCACACAAACACACACTCACACACAAGCACTGCACGCACACACATATACACAAACACACACACACAGCCACACAGACGGCCATAACACATACCAATACACACACCACACTACACTGCTGGGTTTGATGTGAAAGTCAGGTGATCGGCAGCTCCGTGCATGGCTGCACAAAGCCAATCAGAATGACTTGCAGTCGATGAAACGTGTTGGGGGGAAAGAGGTTGAACACATTCTTCTGTTTCTGCCTGTGTTGGACTAATAGCCCTGCCTTTTTTTTTTTTTTTTTTTTTTGCCAGTTTTCTCAGTTTCTGGAACCGTAACCATGGAGGGGGATCAATTGTGAGAATGAACCGCTGCCTGATTCCTCGTTCCCTTTCCTCCTGCTTCTGGGACCAGGGACAGATATAGAGATACGGCAGTGACTGTCAGTTTTTTGGTAAGTTTCGTTTCCTCTTTCCATTCTTCTCTCTTTGATGCACACATAGCTGTCATAACCTGCTTGAGGGTCAGAGGTACATACACGGGGAGAGTAGCCAGTACAAGTATACTTTGGAGGAAAAATGGCCCCGCGGACGAGGAACTCATAAACAATCATGACTCATGGGTTCGAGTCTACCACAGAGGAGTTTTTTTTTCCTCCTTTCCCTCTTGGCACTAGACTTTGAAGTAGATGTGGTGGTGCAAATTTTGTCAGATGAGGCTATAAAAAGCGAGGTTCTATGTTCAACTTGTGTTTATTTCAGGTTAAAGAACCTTCAGCAACAACAGAGATCTCTGTCTGAATTCTGTAGTGGACTCCACTATAATGAGCAAACAAAAACATATACAGGCAGAAAGGAAGAAAAATTAGAGATGGAGGAGGTGGCGTTTGGCTTTTGTGATGCGCTCTTTCTATGGGATAGCAACGTCAGTTTGACACACAGTAATCAGTTGTGATGATAAAGTTATGCAATGCAATAGACTACATGATAATGAGCTAAACTAACACTTATTCATTTTACTGCACTGCACTGCACTGCGCTGCGCTGCACTACTGCACTACACTACACTACACTACACTACACTACACTACACTACACTACACTACACACTACACTACACTACACTACATCGCACCGCACCGCACCACACCACACCACACCACACCACACACACACCACACCACACTACACTACTACACTACACTACACTACACTGCATCGCACTGCATCGCACCACACCACACCACACACCCACCACACACACCACAACACCACACTACACTACACCACTACACTACACTGCATCGCACTGCATCGCACAACACCACACCACACCACACCACCCACCACACCACACCACACCACAGCACACTACACTACACTGCACTGCACTGCACTGCACTGCACTGCACTGCACTGCACTACACGACACACGACACGACACGACACGACACGACACGACACGACACGGCACTGCACTGCACTGCACACGACACGGCACGGCAACGGCACGGCACTGCACTGCACTGCACTGCACTGCACTGCACTGCACTGCACGACACGACACGACACGCACTGCACGACACGACACGACACGACACGACAACGACACGGCCACGGCACTGCACTGCACTGCACTGCACTGCACTGCACTGCACGGACACGACACGGCACGGCACGGCACGACACGACACGACACGACACGACACTGCCTGCACTGGCACTGCACTGCACTGCACTGCACTGCACGACACTGCACGACACGACACGACTGCCACGACACGACACGACACGCCCGGCACGACACCGACACGACACACGACACGACACACACGACACGACACGAAACGACCACACGACACGACACGACACGACACGACACGACACTGCACTGCACTACACTACACTACACTACAAACAACGCAGCACAACATACCGACCCAGTGCAACACAATCTGACACAAAACAGAACAACACAATACATTCACTGTTGCAATACCCACCGTGTCACAATCAAATCAAATCGAACCCAAACCAATACAACACAATTCATTACACTAAAATGCAATAAAAAAACAATATATTATCAATGAAATATATAATTCACTGCAATAAAAATGCACTACAAAACACAATGTACTGCAATCTAATAAAATGTCATAACCAAACAAGTCCCCCCTCAGTCACTTCGTTTCAAAACAAGAGAGCATGAGACAATAGACTAAAATACAATAGACTAGACTTCAGTGCAAGACCCTTCTCCGCTCTCTGCCCCCTTCCCTTCACGTCTCTCTCTCTCTCTCTCCCTCTCTCGCCTCTCTCCTCCTCTCTCTCTCTCTCTCTCTCTCCCCCTACATCCCTCCCTACCTCCATCCCTCTCTTTTAGTTGACAACTCTTGCCCATGTGTATGTTTTAGCTCATGACCATGATCATCATTAAATTCATTCTTGTTCTTCTTTTATCTAGTTCCTTGGTTTGTTGTTGTTATTGCTGTTGTTTTTTATGTTGCTAGTGTTGTTGCTGTTGTTGCTGTTGTTGTTTTGTTGTTTTCTATTGTTGTTGTTGTTGTTGTCGTTGTTGTTTGTTGTTGTTCTTCTTCTTCTTCTTCTTCTCTTCTTCTTCTTCTTTGTGTTGTTGTTGTTATTGTTGTTGTTGTTGTTGTTGTTGTTGTTGTTCTTCTTCTTCTCCTCCTCCTCGTCCTCTTCGTCCTCCTCCTCCTCCTCGTCCTCGTCTTCTCTTCCTTCCTCTTCTTTTCCTCCTCCTATATTCTTATTTTTCTTTTGACGTTCTTTTCCGGCTAAACGTTTTTGATGAAATGTTTACTTGTTTTCATCGTTTTAATCAAATCATCATGGCACGTTTTTTTTTGTTTTCAGGTATGATTTCTAACATGGTGTCATTGGCAGGCAAAATATCCTTTTATATGCTATATACACAGCAGCTCGCCTTGATGTCTCATCCATGCAAATGTTTAGAGTGAGCACAGATGCTGACTCCAAAGAGAAAATCTGCTCCCATCTATGTGAAACACGGAGTTGAAACCATGATCTTGTTTTTGAGAGAAATGCTTTTAAATACTACTACACCCCGAGGGTATCTGCTTTTTCGACTTATCTTCTAGCCATCCATCCACACAAACAAGAGAAGCACAGGACAGGACATTCAATCAGCATTGCTCTCCTCAGCTCTCTCCACCAGTGTAAAAGGAACAAACTGGCGATAGGAGAGGGGGTCCCGAGCAGTCGAGGAGATAACTTTATTTCGTACACCCTCGAAATGGTGGCCGAACTTCTGGAAACAGCGACGTATAATTGCAACGCCTGCGTTCTTGTGCGTTCTGGCTCTCAGGGGCGATCCTTATGACCTCTTTTGAAGTGCTCACATTTCTTATCGGTCCCCAGCTGATCACCCCCCATCCCATCTCATCAACCTCCACCAACCTCCCCTCCCAATCATTCTCTCTCCTCTCTCTCTCATCTCTCTCTCTCTCTCTCTCGATCTCTCTCTCTCTCTCTCTCTCGTGGCTCGTTCGGTCGCTCGCTCACTGTCCCATTTCTATCTGTGCATTTGATCAAGGTTTTGAGTGTCGGTTTCTGGTACAGTTTATTTCTTTTGTCCGTTCTGACATCTTTTGATACAGGCAGAAATGCTGTAACCTGAGTAGGAGTCCGATGTTTATCAGGAGAGCATTTGGTGCATGCATACCGCTGGTGGAAAAGTGGCTTTGTGTGTAAAGCACGCGAGACAAGGATGGATCATTGGTTCACGTCTGGTGCAGGCGTGTTGCGTTTTCCTTTTAGCACTAGAATTTACAGCACATGTATTCAACTAAGTTCAATGCGTAGTTTCTTATAGCCCAACCATGTCAGAGCTGTCAGCTCACTGAAGTCAACTCGCAACAGATATCATATTTAAGAAAAAAGGGGAGGGTGGGGCGAGGGCGGGGCCGGGGGGGGGGGGGGGGGGGCAACGTAGACAAATTATGCAATTTAATTCATGAACCCCCCCCCCCCCCCCCCCCCTCAAACTTGATATACCATTTTCTATCTGTGAAATCGTGGATCAGGCGAAACATGTTTATATCATTAACAACAACACCAACAACAACAACAACAACAACAACAACAACAAAAGATACATCGGTTTGAACAAGATTTTCATATAGTCTGCTGTGAAGTGTTCATGTCTGACATCCATGTAATCCAAACACTGTATAAAAACATTTTTTTTTTAATGTAAATGCTATATACCCAATGAAGAATTAAGTCCACTTTAAAAAGGCTACCATAACGTATTATTTCCCCCCCAGTCAACTCTACATTGAAAGCCAATGTAATGGGCATAGAAAACTTTGTGCAGACATGAAAAAAAAAAGTGAGTAAAAATAATGGAAGCAATGGTGCTAACTATTGTGATGCAGTCTCTCCTAGGATAGCGACTCTATTGACAGAGAGTAAGCTTTGACAATTAGGTGGTGCAATATGCCCCAACACAATAGATGGAAATAAACACACACCATGCGATGGATGCAAACGATACCCCATTACAATGCGCTGGTATGATAGATAGCCACATGATAGATACCATGCCATGACACACTGAACAATGCAAGACTGAGTGTCCTCAGCCTCTGTCTGTCTGTGTCCTGTCTGTCTGTCTGTCTGTCTGTCTCTCTACTACACTTATTTTTGATTGTGTGAATGAATTTTTTTTTTTTGTAATCAAGTTGATTACTCATAATAAACTACAGAGAAAAGGACGTTATGAGATTCTAAACAGCAGTACAAATGAACCAAGAACTTCAGTTATAATCATAATGCATTACTAAATCATTATGAAAACAGATACAAAAGTACATAACAGAACGAACAGACAAGAGGAGAGAGAGAGAGAGGAGAGAGAGAGAGAGAGAGAGATAGAGAGAGAGAGAGCAAAGCCCAAGCATGTCTTGGATGTTGGTAGAGAGTGGCTTGGTGCACTTACAATTGCACACGTATCTTAGTATATTTAAAAAGTGTTTTTATGTTATCTCGCAAGCAGCGAGTAAAGAAAGAAGAGAAGATACAATGGCAGAACATAGCAGAATTACAATTACTAATGATAACGATATCAATTTAATACCAAAATCTGCATGTACCTCACAATGTAATCAACCATACTTACCTTGCATAATGATGCCAGTTGCTGGAGTGCTGAGCGATCTGCAATCAAGTCATGTCTCCCAACTTGCTCTTCATTCAATGACACCTCACAGATCCATTAAAGAACATTGGCACGGGGCGAAAAAAACGGCATAGGTCACAAGCAAAACACATGCATAGCATGCATGCACACATGCACAACACCACGCACCGCACAACGCACACTACGAACACAACACACAGCACACAACACAACCGCAACGCACGCACGCCGCACGTACGCATGCACTCCCGCACGACACACACACAAAATACCCCCACGCCACACAAACACAACGCACAGCAACACACACACCAACACCAAACACACACACACACACGCACACACACCATCACACACACCCACACACACACAACCCTACCACACTCACACACACACACACACAGCAGACACACACAAAGGACTCCTGTTTAAAAGTTTGATTAACAAAAAGGGCTTGCTTATATGTCTCTGTCTAGATCCTCCACACCCACGCGTCCTGATCAGAAAACACAAGCAAATGACAGCACAGCCCCTCGCTCCCCATCATGTAAAAGGCCGACACCCATTTCCACAACAGTCTACCACTACCAACAATGATACTCCGAGAAAAGATCGTAATCTCCCTTCTTTTAATCATACTATCCGACTTCTCTCTGTCTACTGTAGCGACGGCAATGCAGAGGCTCATGGGGGAAGGGGGTGGTCTGTTTTGATGGATAGGAACCGATTAGCATGGTAATTACGTGGCGGCTGCTCAAAGCAATCCGAATTACTTCTGGTCGTGATAAAAGTGAGAGACCGTCGGGACACGAACGACAGCGGCTCCCATTTCTGAGAAGAGTACCGACTCTACGGGTAATGACGTCTTCTGTCCTTGTCTTGTGACCACTTTGGGCTCGGGCCACGATTCCCGGGATCCTTCCTTGGGGGCCGGGGTCCTTGGGGGTTTCTGGGCGGGTGGAAGCAAGCTGGCCTGAGGGGGGAGGGAGGGGAGGATCAGGGGGTTTAATTTCTGTCCCTAGATTGAGGGATGTTTTGGTTTAGTTTAAGATCGGCGGTACAACGTTACCTCCAGGGGGGGGGGTGACGGCTGGAGTTGGCGGGGCGGGTTGGCGGGTGGGGGGTGGGGTCGGGGGCGGGGGGGGGCGGGGGGGGGGACCCTGGCCGTTTGGACCTCCCCGCATACGCAAGAGGGGTTTTACCTCCCCGCGGGAGAACAAAGAAGGGCGGGCAGGGGGAAGGAGGAGGGGGGAGGGCATGGAGCGAGTTATGGGGAAAGCAAACAACGCGAAGGGTCCATGGGGTGCGGGTTTTAAGGTGGGTTCTTGTCTTTCCTTATTTTTCCCCAACTAGTCCCTTCACCGTGGACTAACGTGGGAGTGAAAATCTAGGGCAAAGGGCCTAACTAGGGTGGGTGCAATGGGGGGCATGTAAGTCGGGCACAACCCAGTACTGGAATTAAGGTCATTGGGGCTATAATCGCTGTGCCGTAAAGGAGTACGGGCTGGGTAGGGTTAAAAAAGAAAAAAAGAAGAGAAGGAAAAATAAGTCTCAATAAAAGCTACAAGCAAAAAACGGAAAGGCGAACTAATAAACTGAATCTAGGAGAGGAGAAGGGGGTTAGGACAAACACTGGGGAAAAAATGGCTTTGCTTGGCTCGGGGGGGGACTCTTGAAACGCAGACTTGAAATTTTATTGTTGTGAGTTGTTTTTTTTACATTGTCCTATAGTTCTGCACGAGTTTGGTAGTTTATTTTGAAAAATCTTTTTGTTCTTACCCTTGTTTGTGAAGCGACTAGATTGGTCCCTAGCATTTATTCTGTTTCTGTTTCCTGGTGTATGCTGAATGTGTACACATTTGTTGCCCCTTCATTCTCCGCATTTCCCAATGCTCGTTATGACCTCTTTTCCTTTCATATTCCTCATCACAGTCATGCTTCTTCCCTTCCAATATCTATACCCGTCCTTCCACCATTTCATTTTTCATCCCCACCTCACCTTCTCCATATCTCACTCCTCTCCCTCTTCCTCTCTCCCTCTCCTCTCTCTCTCTCTCCTCTGCTATCTCTTTTCCCTTTCTGGTTGTTCTTTTTCCCACTTTGTTCCCCCACTATTGCCGTCCCTCTCCTCTTTACTCTCTCTCCTCTTCTCCATCAAAATGGCTTTAATATGGTAAAACCAAGACCATCTCGTTAAGGATAAAACTTCATAAATATCTTTGCTTAAGACGGCGATCTTAGATTGTACGAGTAATCCCTTTTTAATGTGCTTGCCACAGCTGTGTTCTTTAGCAAGATTTACATTTTTTTTTTATTTCCGTTTAAATAAGTGAGTCTGGGCACATCATTTGTGAATTTTTGATGTTTTTTGTTGACAAAAAACACGAAAAAACCAGCAGATACACCGCACAGACACATGTCGACACATAAACACCACACACAACACACACACACACACACACCCACACACCCACACACACCACAGGACACACCACACACACACACACACACACACACACCCACCACAACAACCCACACTCGCTCACACCTATTAAGTCAATACAAAATCATGTATAGAATGCGATTATTTTAGTCCTGACTAAAGTGTACCTGAAAAAAGAAGAAAGGTTGCGTATACAATCCGTATCAGTCTGACTTCCCGCCCTGGTAAGGATGTGGCGACTTATCATTGCCCACAGCCCCCCATCCCTCCTTTGCCGCCATCATCCCCTGTGGCCACTTCGCAGCCCCACACTCTCCCCAGGCTGGAACGGTGTCTGCCCCTTTCAAGAGATAATGGAGCATTGATAGTTTATTCTGGTGGTGTCTCCTGGGGCTGATGGGAACGACGAGGTGACGTAGCGCCATGCGTGTCGTACAAAAAGCGAATCAGGAATGACTTCCGGTCGATGAAACACTCCGGGGAAATAGGCTGACCTCCATTCTGCCTCTTCTGCCTGTCTTGGCCATTGGCGGCTCGGCCTGATTCCTTCTTCCGCTCCTCTCCTGACTTCTGGGTCCAAAGGGCTGGGGGGTCAGTTCTGAGCAGGTGCTTGTTTCTATCTGTCCTGTCTGTCTTCTGGATCAGGTGCTTGGTTTCTCTGATCTTCTCTTCCTGTCTGTCTGTCTATCTGTCCTCTGGGCTGTCTGTCTGTCGCCGACTCTTCTCTTTCCTCTCTTTTTTTTTCTATCTCTTCCCCCCCCCCCCCCTTTTTTTTTCTTTTTTTTTTTTTTTTACATATTATCCCTCTCATAATCATAAACGTCTATCTTTCTGGCTTCTTGTTTTTTTGTCCTCCTTTTTGTGTCCTGTAACTTTGTCCATGAATGTTTTAAATCTGTCTGACTTAGGTCAAATCTCAATTTACATGTCCAAGTTTTGCATGGCTCTGTTATCTGCTGTCATGATCAGATGCGCACACGCGCGTACCTTCTGGCATGGTGCTTGCGCTTGGAGATATGTTGTTGAAATAACCGACGTATCTTGCACACATGATGTGTCTAAATGATATCCTTGTTTTCGAGAAATCTTTTCCATTGCAATTAACCTGATCAGCGAAAAAAAAAAAAAGGGAGGGGTACTGCGATCGCCTTCTCCATTCCGTCAGGTCCGGCTGGGGGCGCTGGGGGGGAGTACGGGGGCGGGGGTCTCCTCTCTCACTCGCTTTATTAAGATCAATCAAATCCAAATCAATCATCAATCAAACAAATCAGTCAGAGATCATATGGGGCAGGGGGGAAAGGAAGGTCAGTCAGTCAGAAAAATCAAATCAGATCAATCTCGACTAAAGTCAATCAATGCATCAATCTTAATCTCATTAATCAGAGTGTCACTCAGGGTCTCTCCTCATACCTCGTCCTCAGAGCTGGACGGGGAAGGCATCTCAATCTCAGAAAAGGGAACCCACTCTCCGACTCGGCTTCCTCGTCAGCTCCCTCTCTTCTCCTCAATAGGGCCCGGAAGAGAAACTCTAAACGCTTGAGATCCGACGTCTCTCAACCTCTCGAAGCACCAAGAATCGAGCCCGTCACCTCCTCACCTTCCGTTCATCCAGTGTCAAACAGGGATCATACTCCTCTATACCCTATCTGTGTCTGGACGGTCCATGTCTCCTCCTAACCCTACACTTACTTGCGTATGATAAAAACCTCCTGAACCACAACAATCTTCCAATCTAGAAGGATGAAATACCTATAGAAGCACAATATTCAAAGGGCATTTTTCAGAAGTTAACTTCATACAGGAATTTTTCATTACTTATGCTTAACGATCTTTCTTTCTTCTTTCTCAGTTAATGTCTGTATCCATAAATTCTAAAATAAGGAATGTATGAACACACTCTGTGAGAAACACCAAAAGAAAGCATAAAACATAATGACGTGTTCACACACACACCCCACAACACACACACACAAACACACACACAAACACACAACACACCACACACACACACACACAACACACACACACATATGCACGCACGCACACGCGCAACACACGGACACACCACACACAACACACACACACACCACACACACACACATACCCTACACACACCCACACACACACACACACACACACACACACACACACACACACACACACACACACCACCACCACACCACACACACACACACACACAGAGTAATCATAAGGGAAAACTGCCATACATTCTCCTATTAGTCCAGCTACCTCCGATAAATACACGACCATTGAAGACATCACTCATCATCATCATCATCATCACATCATCACATCCTCATCATCATCGTCACATCATTATCATATCTCTTTTTCCCTTGTTCCTCTCCTTCTTGTTGTTATCGTTGTTGTTGCGCTGCGTCGTCGCGCAATCGTGTGTTGTTGTTGTTGTTGTGTTGATGATTGCTTCTTCTTCTTCTCTCCTCTTCTTCTTCTGTCTCTTCTTCTTATTTTTCTTCTGTTTCTTTCTATCTTACAAAGTTTAGTTTCACCTTCAGTTGACATGCTTTACTTATATCAGAACTTTGAATCCCATCCCTCATACTGCAGCTTTTTCAGGGATGATTTATAATCTGATGTCTGCTTTCACATATAACACCTAACTTTAATGTCTCATCCATAGGGGAGGTGGGGGATAGCATTAGCACATTTATTGACCCCAAAGACAAAATCTGCAGTGATTTGATTATCTCAAATAGGAATTGAACGCGTGATCTTTTTTGTATCACGAGAAAAGTGCTTTATCAACTAAACTAAGAAGATATCTGTTTTCCACGTATCTTCAGGCCAGGCAGACAAAGAAACAAAGAAACAGACAAGACTGAATTCAGTACTAGCTCACTTGAAGCTTTTAGTAGTCTTAAAGGCGCAGACTCTTGATTGGAGAGGTCCCAAGCAAAAGTGCAGATAATAAATAAGATTTTTTATTTCATCCACCCCTAACGCGGCCAAGGTTCAGCAAACAAGGAAACAAAAACCATTGCCCCTGCGTTCTTGCACTCACAACGTGCCTCAGGACATCCTTTGAAGTGCGCCTATTTCTCACCAGTCCCAGCTGATCACCCCGTCCATCTGTTCTCCACCACCCTCCCACCCAGCATCCTCTCTCTCTCTCTTCTCTCTCTCTCTCTCTCTCTCTCTCTCTCTCTCTCTCTCCCATCTCTATCTGCGCATTTGATCAAAGTCTTGTTGTCAGATGACAGTGGGTGTCCGTTTTGGTAAACAATTTATTTCTTCTGTTCGTTCTGTCATCTTTTGGTGCCCAACAGAACGGCTGTAAACCTGAGTAGGAGTCCGATGTTTATCAGGTGAGCATGTTGACACGAGCACACAGTTGGTGGCAATGTGGCTTTGTGTGTAAAGCACCGAGGGGACAATCACGGATCACTGCTTCAGAGTCTGCACGGATGCGTGTTTTTTTCTTTGTACCTTGGCTACAGGCTTACAATAGATGTGTTCACTAGAAATCAGTTCATGTTGTGTTATTAGCCAGCCGAAACGCAAAGGGCCACATCAGGAATGTCACCTCGTTGAAGTCAACTATCGACAAAGATGAGAGAGGAGGAGGAGAGAGAGAGAGGGGAGCGAGAGAGAGAGGAGGCCGAAGAGACTGGGGAGAGAGAGAGAGAGAGAGGAGGAGAGAGGCAGACAGACCATTACAAATCATTCAAAAAAAAATAAGATTTTCTATACAAAACCCTCATCACAGTTTTTTGCTTTTAGATTCTTTGTCAAAAGCTTAGATTGCATAAGCGGTTATATGTCTATTAGAAGAATAACAAAGACAAACAACAACAACAAACAAAAAACACACCACACCCCCCGCCCCCCCTCCCCTCCGCCTGCTTCCATCAGCCTCCCTCCAAACAAAAAAAAAATAAAATAAAAATACATACCACAACCCTCCCCGCCCCATCAGATTATGGCCATCTCTGAACAAGGTTTGCTTTGCCATTTTTTTTTAATAGGGTTTGCTTTTTGAGTGTTTTTTGTGTCTGACATCATCATTAGTTCGCGAACATGTCGTGTGGTATCATGCTCTTTACGTAGTAAAAAACCGCCAGTTTGTGTCCGATTTACACAAAATAGCACGTCCGAAAAAAACGCCAGCTATTAACTTATTCGCTCCAGATAAAACACAAGCAATGAGCAGTGTTTGTCTCTACTCATTCTTGTATTTGTTACATTCTACTACAGGGGGCATATCACAAAATTTTGTGAAGACAGAGAAACCAGAAAGCATGTGCTAATTGGTGTCTCGGCTGCTATGTCGCGCTCCTGTTTTGGCACACCAGGACTACAAATGTCACATAGCTCCTAAAGTTTTCTGCAATAACCTTTGTACACTACATTCATACAGCACCATTATTCTATCATGCAATTACTGCCAGATGCCTTGCTACCTCTAATACACGTCGCTTTTATAAATGAAGCTTCACCGAAACAGTATGCTATGAAATGCTATCAGCACTGCCTGTCCTTCCTCGCCAGCCTGTCTCTGTCCCTCTGTGGTTGTCTCTTCTCTTGTTCCTATACCTTTCCCTAATTAACCTCAACCCTTACTCTCTTTCCTTGTGTTAATGCATTAGCTGACCATTTCTTTTTTTTCTACTTCTCTCTTTCTTCACGTTCGGATCGCTTCGCTCACTTTAAGACATGAAAGAGATCGATGTCCATATATTACCTTCTCTGCGCACTAGCCTTTACAACATCCAAATACTATGGGCACACCCAAGTGAACGCAAGAACACCATAACATATGCATTATGGCTGGCACTGACAGGCATACACTACCATCGCAAAGCACCTAAAGACGACAAGACAAACAAAAAGACCACTTCAGAGAATCACAACCCATAGACACACAGAGTGGACAGAAACCACAAACACATCATCTCTCTCCTTCTCTTTTCCCCTCCTTCTCGCTCCACTCCATTCTCTCACACATCAGACACACACAACCAAACTCACAATACTACACACACACCACATACACCCACACCACACACCACCACCATTCCCCACCACAACACCACCACGCAGAAAACAGACATGACACAGACACAGACACCATATTCACCAGCACAGGACACCACAACCTTCACACCCACTACACACACACCCACTAAACCCACTACACAAATCAAGCAGTCTTGACTGTTTCATTTCAGTTAAGTAGATGAGAAAGGCCCCCGACCATGTATTCTCAAATCATCACATCTACGGTTCCTGATAAGACACCAATTCAACAAAGACTGATCTTTGCCCTTTGTTTTCTTCTTTGTTTCTCTGCCTCTTCAGACTCACCACCCCATAAAAGGACCTCTCTCTGCATGGGATTTCTGCCCTTCTCGAAACGACGATGGAGGCGCGCGATAGGTGTCCGCCCGCGTATACTGGTATATGCATGATGAGAAAAGCTTGGAGAATCATCAGCGCCACGCATTGGCTGCAGCTGCACCAAGCCGCTTCAAAAGACCTAACGGTCAATGAAATACGCCCAGAGAAATAGGCAGACCTCCATTCTGTCCTCTTCTAAAACCTGGTTCGGTACGTCATTGTTCTGCTCCTGGCCTGAATGTCCTTATCCTCTTCTCCTCTGCTTCTTGGTCTCAGGCACAGACAGATGACTGGCAAGGGTTAGGATTAAAAGGTCACATTGTACCCTCTGCTCTCTTCTCTCTTTACTTTCGTCTTTTGATCAAAATGGAAACTTTTTATAATAACATCTAGTTATGTTACATGTTTATACAATGAGAGGCAGCTGACACGTGTAATATGTCGCTAGTGGCAAGCGTGTGACTTGTGGATACAAGCACTCAAATAAATCACAACTCACTGGTTCACTGGTTCGAGTTTTCCCACAGGGGAGTTTCGTTTTCCCCTTTCTCTCTACGCTCTTGTTTCTATGGTTTGGAAATAGCTCTGATGGGATCAGTGTCTGTTTGAGGAACAAACGCGAGGTGTTAATGTGCATCTTGTGTTTTCACTAAGGTCAAAGAAGCTCTCTGGGCATGTGTTGCTATGAGCTCTTTTTCAGATGGCGACCCCAGATTTAAAACAGGGTGATTATTTGTGGTGATAAGGTTATGCCTTCCTATTGACACTTTAAGTTTGGGGCTTCAAATTGCTCCTCTTCACTTCTCTTTATGGTTTCATTCGTATCATCTGTCTCATTGTCTTTGCCTGTAAATTTCCTTTTCGTTTTCGCCTTACGTTTACACGTCTGTCCTCTTTATCCAGGATATTTTTTACTTTGTTGCTACTTCTTCTTTCCTCTTTCTTTCCTGTCTGTCTGTCTCTGTTTTTTTTTCTGTCTTCTGCTCATCTCTCCAAAGTAGTCTCTCTCTCTCTGCAGGGGCAGTTTTGAATTTTAAATTTTATTCGATAGTATAATAACATTTACGACGCATATTTTATTTGTCTGCAGCTTGCCTGTAAAGCCAGAAGAAAGTCCCTGGAAGGCCGAATATTGGGAAAAAAAAATCAAAAGCAAAGGAGACGACCAAGTGGTTTTGGTGTTCCAGTCGCAGTTCTTTGACTTTTTTTTTTTCTTTTTTTCCTCCCCCGTTTGTAAATGTCTTGCGCGTCACAAGAGAAGGACCTGTCAGCAATGAAGAGAGTCGTTATGTATTGTGTTTTTAAAAAGTTTTTAGCGCGTTGTATATAACGAAGCGGTTTTGTTGGTCCAGTTCTTATTCTATTTCCCTCCCTCCACTTTATATACATTATACACACACACCACACAGCACACACCAACACACACACACACACCCACACCACCACACACACACACACAACACATACCACACACACAGCATATTATATATAATATATATATATATATAGATATATATATATATATATATATATATATTATATATATGTGTGTATGTATCTATATCTATATCTAGTCTTTTTGTGCAAGGTAATATCTCCCAGTTAAGATCTATCTAGTTAACATTGCTACGTCTACATTTGATACACTTTTTGGAGAATAAATTTTAAGGGAGGCTACACTTTCAGACAAACACAGACACATAATCCCAGCACACTCACTCACAGACAGACAGACAGACAGACGACACACACACACAACAAACACACACAAACACACACCCACACACACACACACACCACACACACCACACCACACACACCACACACACACTCTCTCTCTCTCTTATAGCTGAAAAAAAGACCTTGCCACTGATTCTGATTCTGTCATCGGCCCACTACTACCTGAACGATGAGATCGTTGCCATCATCCCCTTGCCACCATCATTGCCAAAGTCTTCAGACCTACCACCCGTGAAGTCAACGACCTCTACCAGGATGGGATTTTCTTCTGCCCTTTCCAGAGATGACACAGCGCTGATAGGTGTCCCACCCCTAACGTCGCAGTGGCTGATGGGAAAGAAACAAGGTAATCATAAAGCAGCGCCACGCGTGGCTGCTCAGAGCCCAATCAGGAAATGACTTCCGGTCGATGAAACACCTCCATTCTGCCTCTTCTTCTTTCTGCCTGTCTTGGGCCCATTGTGCGGCTCTGCCTGATTCCCTCCTTCCTCCTCTGTCTGCTTCTGGGGCCAGGGCTGGGGGATCAGACTTGCAAGGGAAAACGTCGTTTCTGTCTGATTGTCCTCCTGACAGTTCTCGTTTCTCGTTTTCCTCTCTCTCCTCTCATCGTCTCTCTCGCAGGGGCTCCGGCTCCCTCTCTCCCTCTCTTCCATCTCTCTCTCTCCCCTCTCTCCTCTCTCTCCTCTCTCTCTCTCTGTCTGTTCCATCTGTCTGTCTGTCTGTCTCCTCTTTCTCCCTCTCTCACCTTTTTCTTTTTCCATCCATCCATCTCAGTATCTTTGTAAATATAATTTTCCTATTTGTCCCTGCCCCCCCTGCATTTTCCTGCCCCCCCCTGCCCCCCCCCCCCCCCCCCCCCCCCCTTTGCAATCTATCTCTTTATTCCTGAAGTTTTTGAGTCTCTCATTCTGTCACTTCTCTCTGACCCTGTCTGTCTTGCTAATATATGTATTCATTTTCATGTTCGTCCTGCCCGCCTCCCTGCCTGCCTTCCTGTCTGTCTGTCTGTCTCGTCTGTCTGCCAGTCGTCATTCTGCTCTCTCTGTCTCTCTCTCTGTTTTTTCCTTTTTACTATTTTGTTTTTCTCTATTAACCATCGTTTTGTGTATCTCACGACTTATTGTCTCCCATTATCCAAGAATGTATTTGCTGGTTAATTTGCACAGTTCTCTCTCTGTCTCTGTCCTGTCTATTCGATTCTTTCAGTTGATCTGTCTGTCTGTCTGTCTGTCTTGTCTGTCTGTCTGCCTGTCTGCCGTCTGTCTGTGTCTCTGTCCTTCTCTCCTCCTCTCCCCATCTCATGCGCAGGATAGACACACAGACATGTCTGTCGACAAGTGTTGTTGCATGATTACATATACACGTTTGTGCTTATCTGCATTTTTGCTCAAATAATAGGACTAATGATATCCTTTGAAGTGCTACTGTATAGCACCCTTATCCCCCCCCCCCCATCCCCCCCATCCCCCCCCTCCCCCCCCCCCCCCGCTCTCTCTCTCGGTGTCATCTAGGCAATAGACGAATACCACTGTTATGCGTTACCTAACCCCAGAAAACGCTTAATCATCAGGTCCTTTGTTTGGCTGCTGAACCGTCTAAAATATAGTGTAAAACCTCCGAAACTCTTTCCTGATTAAGACAGACCATATTCAGAGACTTAATTTTAAATGATTTCAAGAAAGTCTTGACAAAAAGATTCCACTGTACTAACTAAGAGTGTTCATCTCATCTTCTCAGTTGAAGTCTGTGACCAGTATATTGAAATATTTTTAATACAATTTTTTTTTTATAAGAAACTTAAGGGGAATCATGTACGCCCAGACACATAGATAAGCACAAACACACCACACACAACACACACACACACACACACACACACACACACACACACCACACACACCACACACACACACACACACACACACACACACACACACACACACACACACGCACGCACGCACGCGCGCACGCTCTCTCATGAAAAGAGGGGTTGGGGGAAAACAGTTTGTAGCACGAGACCTAATCATGGTTCTGTGAGAGTCTGGTCAGTCACATGGGACAAAAAGGTGAGATCCCATGTGTAGCGTTCATTAAGCTCTTGACAGAGGCCTACATCGAAAAGGTAGTTGTCTCTGACAGGCAAGTACATATGCTCTCTCTCTCTCACGCATGCACGCACACATTGACATATGTGCATGCTGCATACACAAGCACGCGCCGGCGCACAGCACACACACACACACAACACACACACACACACACACACACACACACACACACACACACACACACATATCAATTAAAGTTACCCCCATCCCTCATCAAACTCTGGTCAAACAAAAGAGAGGGTACCATGGATTTTTTCCCATCAGCTTAACCGCCACCCTGAGGAGACATGTCGTTGCTGCCATATCATTCTCTCTTGCTGCCATTATTCCCTTTTTCTTTCAGGCCCCCCCCCCCACAGAATCAAGGACCTCTCTTGGGACTACGATTGTCCGCCCTTTCCGGAGATGACGAAGCGCCGATAGGTGTCACCCTTGAGGTCACAGTGGCTGATGGGAAGGGCAGGAGGTGATCAGCTGCGCCACGCGTGGCTGCACAAAGCGACTCCGAATGACTGCCAGTCAGTGAGACCCATTTCTAGAAATAGGCTGACCTCCATCCTGCCTCTTCTGCCTGTCTTGGGCCATTGGCGGCTCTGCCTGATTCCTCCCTCCCTTCTGTCTGCTTCTGAGGCCATGGCTGGGGGATCCTTTCTGACAAGGGAGATTAAGCTAGTCTGTCCGAATGTTTGTCTGTCTGTCTGGTCTGTCTGTCTGGTGCCTGTCGGTCTGTTTGTTTGTCTGTGCCTTTTTTTTTTCCTTTCTTTGTCTCTGGCTGGCTGTCTGTTTCTGCCTCTTATTTCCTCTCTTCCTCCCTATCTGTCTGTCTGCCTGTCTGCCTGTCTGTCTGTCTGTCTGTCTGTCTGTCTGTCTGTCTCTCTCACTGTGTTTAAAGACAAGGTCAATACATATATACTCTCCTCTCCTGTTGCATTTCAGCATATGTCTCGTTCCGTTGATTTACACACACACACAGAGTGAGAGAGACAGAGAGAGGGAGAGAGAGAGAGAGAGAGAGAGAGAGAGAGAGAGAGATAGAGAGAGAGAGAGAGAGGAGAGAGAACAAAATAAAAGCAGAGACAGATGGACAAGAAAATAGACGAACAAAATAACGTTAGAGGTTGCGGTTGCAGTCTCTGGCTGCTTTAGTCATTTCCGCTTTAGAATTTTTCGTATTGTTTGTTTAGTGGGATTTTTTAGTGGCATTATTTCGTTAGTTTGATTCCAATGATTATCTGAACCTTCACTTCACTCGCATGTATTCCCAGCTCTCTCACATTCCATGTAGGGAAGAGTTGTCCAACTGACTGAATTCCAGTTTTTTTTTTCCTTCCTTCTTCAATCCCACCCACTATGGCAGCTTCATTAGTGAAGATATCTGAACACGACATAAGTATGCAGATTTCTGATCTTTTTGTTCTGTGTCACTGATCCCACTGTCACATGATGATCCACTTTTCTGCAAAGGATGAAACTGGATTATTGTGCACGCAATATTTTGATGATTTTTTTTCACACATGTGAACCTGGTCAAAACCTCATCAGAAAAAAAAAACTCAGACGACAGACATGCACACCCAACAAACAAACAGACAGGATTTTCAATCAGCACCATTCTACTCAGAGCTTCATCAGCGTAAAAAATAGAAGTTGTTGACAGGAGGAGCCCCAACTAGCGATGGCAATAGCTTCGTGTCGTCCTGCACCATTTGTGGATGAAGTTCACAAACAGCGAAACGTAATTGCAGCACCTGTGTTTTGGCACACACGGCATGCCCCATGACATCCTTTGATGTGCTCCAGCTTCATTCCAATTGCCCGCCGATTACCCTCTCTCTCTCCCCTCCCCATCTTTCCTCTCCCCCCCCATCTTTCAATCATCCTGTATCCGTGCTGGTTGCCAGATGACAATATGAGGAAAGTCTTTTTTTGTTGTTGCACGGTTCATTTTTCGTGTGGGAGCTGAGCTGGAGTCAGATGCTGATGACAGGAGAGCAGCTGGTTCATGTACACAGCTGAACGAACAGTGGCTTCGGGGACAATGCACTCGAGACTATTCTTTGTCTTTGGCTTGACTCACTCATGGAGGTGGGAAAGGAGACACTGTGTTATAGCACTAAACCTCATCATGGTTCTGTTACAGCTTGGTCAGTAAGTTGGAGACATTGTGTTATAGCACTAAACCTCATCATGGTTCTGTTACAGCTTGGCCAGTAAGTTGGAGACATTGTTTTATTAGCACTAAACCTCATCATGGTTCTGTTACAGCTTGGTCAGTAAGTTGGAGACATTGTGTTTAGCACTAAACCTCATCATGGTTCTGTTACAGCTTGGCCAGTAAGTTGGAGACATTGTGTTATAGCACTGAACCTCATCATGGTTCTGTTACAGCTTGGTCAGTAAGCTGGGGCAAACATGTGAGATCCCATGTGCAGTATGCATTTAACTCGTGACAGAGGCCTATTTTGACAAGGTAGTTGTCTCTGGACACATTCACTATGAATATCCACGGTGATGGATGGGCAATCACAAATATCGTATGCAGACAGAAGTGAAAGGAACAAACCTGACTGCGGCGATCTGTTGCATACTGAAGTATGATTGTTTTCTGAGAGATCAACTCTAAAAAACACGCTGCCACATTACTGTAACATTCGAGTTATACTATGCTGTATGTTACAACATGATCCAATTCAATCCAAAGCCCATGATAAGCAAATAATATGACGCACAAGAATACTGTGAGATTCATTAAGATGTAAGACCGTCTGGCTGTCTGTCTGCCTGTCTGCCTGTCTGCGTGTCTCTCATCACACACATATACACACATACACATAAAATACACACACACATTCACATACATGCAGGCACACACACACACACATGCATCACACACATGCACATGCACACATTAATCTGTCAAAAAAAAAGGGTTGAAACGGATTTTCACACCTGCCAAACCACCACCCTGATCACACACAAGTCATTGAAGACTGACTGTGCTGCCATTATTCCCTGATTCTCCAACCCCCCCCCCCCCCCCCCCACCCCACCCCGACAGAATCAAGGACCTCTCCTGGCTAGAATTGTCTGCCTTTCCGAAGATGACGGAGCGCCAATAGGTGTCGCCCGCTAGAGTGTCAGTGGCTGATGGGAAGGGCAGGAAGTGATCAGCAGCGCCATGCATGGCTGCACAAAGCGAATCAGGAATGACGTCCGGTCGATGAAAACACGTCCGGGGAAATAGGCTGACCTCCATTCTGCCTCTTCTGCCTGTCTTGGCCATTGGCGGCTCTGCCTGATTCCTCCTTCCTCCCTCTACTTTGGGGGCCAGGACCGGGGGATCAGTTCTGACGAGGGAGCTCAGTTCATGTCTGCTTGATCTGTCTGTCTGTCTGTCTGTCTGTCTCTCCTGTTTTTTCAATCATCCATTTCAGTAGTTTTGCAAATCTTCCTTTTTTTTTTTTGTAACATCAGTTCTCGGATCAATGTAGCACCTAAGGTGGTGATTTTTTTTTTTTTTTTTTTTTTTTTTTTTTTTTTTTTTTTTTTTCTTCCCTAAGGTCAAAATCCACCTCTTCATTTTTTGGTGCTTCACACTGTCCTCTTCATCTGCAAAAAAAAAAAAAAAAAAAAAAAAGCGTAAAAAAAAACGAATACAATTTCCACTACTAGGTTGGTTTTTTCCCTTCCGAGCCAATCTCTTACACACCATGCATAGTCTGTATGTTCTCTTACAAATGGACATATTTTTGCTGATTTTAGTGTTTTGGCAATTGATACAAAGAGTCTGGGTTTGTTGATGTACTAATGTGTGGTGTACTGGCACACTCACTCTGATAATGTGTTGCATTATACGGGAAACGGAACCAACATAGATGAAACAGAGGACATAATTATTTTTAGTTTTTCATTTTGTTTTACACATACACCCGCACACACACTCTCGCTCCCCCTCCTCCTCCCCCCCCTCTCTCTCAAATATGCTAACAATGGTAGTTACCTGTTGAATACACGACACGATACCAAAGCGAAACACATGCGTAAGCAATCAATTCTGTTTAAACACATGCCTGAAAGGATGTCGTTAGTCCCCTTTGCCCGTCTCCTCTCTCCTTCCGCCTACCCAAACGCGTGAGCGCTCTTCACACACACACCACCACCACCACCATCCACCCACCCCCAACACCCACCCACCCCCACTCCCTCCCTCACCCCCACCCCCACATCCACCCACCTCCACCCCCACTCCCACAAGAAAAACATACAGAGAGAGAGGAGAGAGAGAGAGAGAGAGAGAGAGAGAGAGAGAGAGAGGGGAAGAAAAAAGAACAAGAGAGAGAGAGAGAGGAGAGAGAGAGAGAGAGAGAGAGAGAAAGAAAGAAAGAAAAAAAAGAACAAAAAAAAAAAAAAAAAAAAAGAGAGACAAGACAGACAGGCAGGCAGGACAGACAGACAGACAGACAGACCGTTAGTCAGACAGACAGGCAGACAGACGAACAGAGACGGCGTCTTTTAAATGAATTTAGGGATTTAGTTTGTTACGTGTGGTCTCATCAGTTATCTCTTCCCCGAGGAAGCCAGTCTTACAGCGAAAAGAAATTATGCATGATCCCCCTCATATTCCACATTCCCCACGTGCAACAGTCTTACACATACGAAAACGAAAGAGTGCAAGAAAGTGCAGGGGAGTGAGAACGAAAAGGCATATTTACCTTGCAAATTTTCTGTCCCATTTTCGTGTCTGTCTCCTTATATGGGAATATCCGGTCTCTTCTTAAGTCACTCTCTCTGTCTCTGTCTGTCTGTCTGCCCATCTGTATTCATTTGTCTGCATGTCCGTCCGTCTATCTGTCTGTCTAATTGACTGTCTGTCTTTTTGTCTGCTCCCATGCCTGTCTCTCTGTCTTTGATCTTATTCTCTCTCTCTTCCTCTCTCTCTGTTTTTTTTTTTTTTTTACCTTTTGTCTTTTCATCTTTGATCACGTCACTAATTCGTGTTCCACCCGTGTTTGCAGATGTCTCATTATCCAAGAACATCTTGTTGGTTTCTTATTCAGTCTCTCTCTCTCTCTCTCTCTCTCTCTCTCTCTCTCTCTCTCTCTCTCTCTCTCTGTATTCTATTCTTGCGGTTGATTGGTCAGTCAGTCTCTTTCTCCATGCGTATACGCGCTCACAGACATGTTTGCCTGACACATTTCTTGCATGTACACGTTTGGGTGTACCTGCATTCTTGCGCACACGTTGGGTCGTGTGATATCCTTGACGGTGCTCCTGTTTCGCACCCTCATTCCCCTCTCTTTCTCTCATGTAGCCAGTGGATGATTGCAGTAGTCACACTTTAACTAGCCGCCAGACAGGTTCAACTGTCTGATTATTCTAACTGCTGAAATGTCTACTAGTTTTCTCAGTGCAAAGTAAAAACCTCCTAAAACAGGACTTCCTGATTAGGACCAACTTCAGTCAGAGACCACAGACTAACGGATTCCCGGACGCCTTGGTGGAGGAGTTCTACCATATCAACTAAGAGTTAAAATTCTACCTTCTTAGTCCTGCAAAATTAGAAATTTTGATATTGTTTTCTATATGAAACTCTAGGGGAAGCATATACACACAGACACATAGATAATCCTGTACACACACACACACACACACGAACGCACACACACACACACACACACACACACACACACACACACACACACACACACA
Organism: Conus betulinus; assembly: GCA_016801955.1. Classification (NCBI taxonomy): domain Eukaryota; kingdom Metazoa; phylum Mollusca; class Gastropoda; order Neogastropoda; family Conidae; genus Conus; species Conus betulinus. The sequence goes on along the minus strand of JADBJO010017539.1, from coordinate 9,166 downwards.
CACACACACACACACACACACACACACACACACACACATACACACACACGCTCGCACTCACGCACGCACGCGCGCGCGCGCACACGCACGCACGCACGCACGCACGCACGCACGCACACACACCACACACACACACACACGCACGCACGCGCGTGCGCGCGCGCGCTCGCGCGCAACGTTAAAATCAAACGACGCGTCCCTCGTCACAGTGAAATCAAAGAAGAAGAGAGGTTGTGATGGATTCCCCATCAACCCAACCGCCTACACCTGATAAGACACAAGAGGCTGAAGACCGCCATTACTCCTTTGCTACCATCTTTCCCTGTCTCTGTAGCCCAATCACCCACGGTGCCAAAGACTTCTTGGCTGGAATTGTCCGCCCTTTTTTTGTTGAGATTTTAGAGCTCCGGTAGTTGTCTCCCGTTAAGCTGCGGTTGCTGCTAGGAAGACCAGAGGATGATCAGCTGTGCTATGCATGGCTGCACAAAAACTAATCAGAAATGGCTCCCGGTCAACGAGACACGTCTGCAGGGAAATAGGCTGACCTCCTTTCTGCCTCTTCTACCTGTCTTGGGCCATCAGCAGCTCTGCCCCAATCCCTCTTTCGCTCTTGTTTGTGTCTTGACCAGAGCTTGGGTATCCATTCTGACAGGGGAATTCAGTCTGTCTGAGTCTCTCTCTCTCTGTTTGTTTGTCTGTCTGTCTCTCTGTCTGTCATTGTCTGTCTGGGTCTCTCTCTCTCTGTGTCTGTTTGTCTGTCTGTCTATCTGTCTGTCTGTCTGTCTCTCTCTCTCTTTTACACATACACACTCTCTGTCTCTTTCACGCACACACAACAAGATTTGTAACTTTATACTTTCCCTGTCTTGTATTGGCATCTGTGCCCTCTCATTGATTCACACACACACACACACACACACACACACACACACACACACACACACACACACACACACACACACACACAGAGAGAGAGAGAGAGAGAGAGAGAGAGAGAGACAGACAGACAGAGACAGAGACAGAGAGACCCTCACACCAGAAAATTAAAAAAAAAAGTACGCCAGAGGATTTGGTTGCAATATCTGCATGCTCTAGTCATGTCCTCCACAAATTGAAATTGCATCCCCTCTCAAACAAATGCTTTGGAATTTTTTTATGACTTCTCCTGCATTATTTCGTTAGTTTGATTCTATGGATCATTTGTCTAATTCACTTGCATATACTGACCCAGTTATCAAATCACATTTAAGGAACAGTTGTCTGCCTGTTTCATAGTTTTTGTTTTCCTCTTCATTCCTGCTATTATGAAAGCTTTTCAGTGATGAAATCTGGATGCGATATCAGTATGCACATTTCTGATCTTTTTATCTGACTCATCGGTCCCTTTGACACATGATGAACCACTTTCCGTCAAGGATGAAACTGAATTTATTGTGCGCGTTATGTTTTGATGCTCGTGTTCACACTAGGGAGTCCGGTTTTAAACCGCTTCAGGACATAGATGGGCGTTGAAATTTGTAAGACATTGACCGTGATGAGGAAATCTGCTCGACCTGTCTCTTGGTCAGCATTTTGCACTCATTTTTTGTTGTTGAGAAGACAAGAGAAATATAGACAAACAATGGAACAGGATCTGTATCAGCACCATTTTCCTCAGAGCATGATCAGTGTCAAGGCTAAAAACTCTTGGCAGAAAGGGGGCCCAAACGGTACAAGCGATGATTTCGTTTCATACTCCACTAACTGTGGCAGCGGTTTCTCAAACAGCAAACTGCAGCACCGGCATTCTGGCACTCACAACGTGCGCCATGACATCTTTTGATGTGCTCCTGCTTCACCTCTGTTCCACTCTGTTTTCCCATTCACATGCCTCTCCCCCCCGCCCTTCTCCCTCTCCCCCTCTCTTTCTTTCTCTTCACTATTAGTCAGATGACGTGCATTAGTTTTTTTTTTTCTTTTTTCCTCAGATCATTGATTTTGTTTTTTCCGTCCTTTCATCTTCTATTGCACACAGAACTGTGGGAGCTGAGCTGGAGTCTGATGCTCATCAGGCGAGCAGCTGCTTCGTGTATACAGCTGAACAAACAGTGGCTTTGGGGATGGTGCTCTTGAGATTATTCTTTGGGTTTGAGTCTTGTATGAAAATGGATGATACCGTGTGTCACGGCACTAGACCTGGTCCTGTTAGAGCGAATTCGGTCAAATGGGACAAAAAAAAAGTAAATTTCCATATGCTGCATGTGTTTTAGCTCATGACAGAGAGACACGTCGGCAACAGACTTGTCTCTGGACTCAATCAGTAGAACAATCTGCCTGAAAAAGTCGGGGAGAAAAAGAAATCGATTGTAGCAATGTGATGCATGCTTTCGGAGACAGGAACTAAAAAAATCACGCAGTTGAAATTAATTGCAACATTAAAGCTAAACCATGCGATACAGTATAACATAAACCAATTTATTTAAAAACTATGCTATACAATACAGATTTATAAGACTAATGCTATGAAATTCGTCATAATCAAAGTTTTATTTCTCTCTCTCTCTCTCTCTCTCTCTCTCTCTCTCTCTCTCTCTGTCTGAGTCGTGCATTTTCTCTCTCTCTCTCTCTCTCTCTCTCTCTCTCTCTCTCTCTCTCACACACACACACACACACACATTCACCACACATGCACACACACATGCACACACACACACACACACACACACACACACACACACACACACACACACACACACACACACACACGCACGCACGCACGCACGCACGCACACACACGCACGCACGCACGCACGCACGCACGCACGCACACACACACACACACACACACACACACACTTACCTTCTCCCTCTCTCTCAACTAGTTAAACTGACTCATATTAGTCTAGTTAAACAAAAAGGGAGGGTACCATGCTTTGTCCCATCAACTACGCCACCACCCTGATAACACACGTCATTGAAGACAGATTGCTGCCACGCCTCTCTTGGTGCCATTATTCTCTGACTTTTCAGATCCTCCACCCACAGAATTAAGGACCTTTCCCGAGCTGGAATTGTCTGTCCTTCCTGGAGATGACGGATCGCCGATAGGTGTCGCCCCTAATGTCGCAGTGGCTGATGGGAAGGGCAGGAGGTGATCAGCAGAGCCACGCACGGCTGCACAAAGCGAATCAGAATGACTTCCGGTCGATGAAACACGTCCGGGGAAATAGGCTGACCTCCATTCTGCCTCTCTTCTGCCTGTCTTGGGCCATTGGCGGCTCTGCCTGATTCCTCCTTCCTCCTCTCTGCTTTGGGGGCCAGGGTTGAGAGGTCAGTTCTCACAAGGGAACTCAGTTCATATGTGTCTGTCTGTCTGTCAATCTGTCTGCTTGTCTCTCCATCTACGTCCCTGGTTCTCTCTCTCTCTCTCTCTCTCTCTCTCTCTCTCTCTCTCTCTCTCTCTCTGTCACTGACAAATTGAATAATGTTTATACTGTCCTAGTCTTATCAGCATACGTGTCCTTCCATAGGTTATCAGAAGAGAGAGAGAGAGAGAGAGAGAGAGAGAGAGAGAGAGAGAGAGAGAGAGAGAGAGAGAGAGAGAGAGAGAGAGAGAGAGCAGCGGAAATGAAGCACTAAGAGTCAATATAAAAATAAACAAACAAAATACGTCAGTGGATTTATTTGCAATATCTCCATGCTTGAGTAATTTTCTCTGCACATTGAAATTAAATCCCCTCTCAAACAATGTTTTGATTTTTTTTTCACAAAAAATATTTTTGCCAATGAGATTTCCTGTATTCATTTGTTAGTTTGATTCCAAGGGTCATTCGACTAAGTCACTAGCATATATTGGCCCAATTATCTCATGATATTCAAGGAAGACTTGTTTCATTGCTTTCCTTTTTTTTCTTCTCCCTCTTTAATCCCGCCATCATGTCACCTTCTTCAGTGATGATATTTGAAACGAAATCAGTATGCATATGTCGGATTTTTTAAAAAATTTTTTATTTTTTTATTGATCCTTTGTCATGTGATGACCTACTTGCGTGTCAAGGATGGAACTGGATTTGTGTGTGTGCCATGTATTGATGTATGTGTTCGCACATCAGAGTCTGGTTTAAATTTCATTTCAAGGACTTCAGTGGAGATGAAGTTTGCACGTACGTCAGTCCCTGATAGAAATC
>JADBJO010017538.1:30000-32500 GCA_016801955.1 Conus betulinus | reverse complement strand
GATGACGTAGGAAAAAGCTGAATAAAGTGCCGGCAGGCAGCTCTTTAGTCGGCACTACCCAGGTAGGCAGCCTGTTACATACACAACAGTGTGGATTGTCAGTGCTGAGAACCTTTGGCGAGGTGCTTTACAAAACGCTATGTTACTAATGTTGTTGTTGATGTTATTACATCATGCCAAGTGGGACTTCAGTAATCCCATGGTCAGGAAAGTTTTTAAAAACTTTAAAAATTAAATGCTAAAAAGTTAGTTTTTTTTTTTGGATGCAGCAAAAAATGGGGTGATCGTGCCTCAAATCACGTGCACTGCATTTAGCCCTCCCACCATACCAGGGCTGGCACTGGATTGAAATGACTGCAGAAGGCAGCATGCCTGGGGTATACCAGGGCTGAAATGACTCCAGAAGGCTTAATGCCTGGGATATACCAGGGCTGAAAATGACTCCAGAGTCAGCATGCCTGGGGTATACCAGGGCTGAAATGACTCCAGAAGGCAGCATGCCTGGGGTATACCAGGGCTGAAATGACTCCAGAGGGCAGCATGCCTGGGATATACCAGGGCTGAAATGACTCCAGAAGGCAGCATGCCTGGGGTATACCAGCGCTGAAATGACTCCAGAAGGCAGCATGCCTGGGGTATACCAGGGCTGAAATGACTGCAGAAGGCAGCATGCCTGGGGTACCAGGGGGCTGAAATGACTGCAGAAGGCAGCATGCCTGGGGTATACCAGGGCTGAAATGACTCCAGAAGGCAGCATGCCTGGGGTATACCAGGGCTGAAATGACTCCAGAAGGCAGCATGCCTGGGGTATACCAGGGCTGAAATGACTGCAGAAGGCAGCATGCCTGGGGTATACCAGGGCTGAAATGACTCCAGAAGGCAGCATGCCTGGGGTATACCAGGGCTGAAATGACTCCAGAAGGCAGCATGCCTGGGGTATACCAGGGCTGAAATGACTCCAGAAGGCAGCATGCCTGGGATACACCAGGGCTGAAATGACTCCAGAAAGGCAGCATGCCTGGGATCATTCTTCCTGGTCAGGAATTAGTTTGTGGAAGATTGAAGACGAACGCAAGTGTCGCTGACGTCGTTTCAACTAATTCAAGCACAATGCGTTTTGTTTCCAAGTGAAGTGTGGTCAGCACGCCCCACTTGCCCATTGATAAAGCCATCAGTGGTTTACCGCGCTCAGAAACTGAAACTGTGGGAGAAGGCACACAACACGCATGTACAAAAAAAAAAAAAAAAAAAAAAGAAGAAGAAACAGCATTTGGCCTATATCAGTTTCACATAAGCTGTGCCTATAGCGAGAATTTGATTGTCTCTACTTGATGCTTTGAAACGTACATAACATTCACATGAGGTTTCCATATGTGTATATCGTTAAGTTTTATGTGACAAGCAACTTACATTCAATGATTCATGTTTGTACTGTTTATTAAAATTGATGGTTGGCTGGATGAAAACTTGATGAAATGATACATCATGGTGGATTCTCTGAAAAAGTGACTCAAGCCACTGCATCAACGCGTGTTTCCAGTTACTCACAAACCATTGTATACAATACCTTCACGCATGAAAAATAGAAAGTTTTCTTAGTTTGAATTGTGTGACATATTCAGTATTTCACAAAACTTGACAAATATCGATATTTCGCAAACGTTACAAATATTCAGAACAAGTTTTTGTATAAAAAAACAAAACAATACAATTTAAATGAATTTCTTGTTTTTGATGTAGGGGACTGAGTGAATTTTAACAGTGATGGGGATGTTTTTATGGGATTTTACACAGTGATGGGGAGTATTTTTATGGGAACTTTTCCATCATGAGAGCATCATTGCATGTGTCGTGAGTATTGAAAGTACTCTTGAATTTTTTATATATATTTTTTTAATGTTTTAGGAAATAACAAACAGGGTAACTCTTGTTCCCGTGGCAAGATAATCATGTGCCCTTAACTTCACAGTAATGCTGCATATGACATGTCAACGTCAAGCCACCCAGCACAAATAAATACCAACATGTCAGAGTGCACAGAACAAGGAAAGAGACGTCCTCATGAAAACAGCGTGCCTGTATATACCCTGTGCTAGACACACGCACACAGCAACTGAAACACTGTGATACAGGCTATATGAGCAACAAGCTGGCAACATACTTTCTCACATGGTAAAGCCCTCCAAAGGTTGGGATGGATTTGAAAGAGTCTTACTAATCTGAGCATTCTATTCCTCTTGCCAGAGGTCTTCTTTGTAAACTGAGCTTTGAATGAAGCTGTGGGGACCAGTGGGGTCTCTTCGCCTTTACTAACCAGATTAAGAATAAAGCATGGCTGGGAACGGGAAAGAAAGAAAGAAAGAGCTTTGAATTTCACATCATACGAGTGATAGAGACTGCACCATTTGGTGGTCAGGTCATCAGCCAGCTTATTGCCTCATTGGTGGTCAGGTCATCAGCCAGCTTATTGCCTCATTGGTGGTCAGGTCATCAGCCAGCT
>JADBJO010017538.1:0-25000 GCA_016801955.1 Conus betulinus | reverse complement strand
GTTTCACTATCACGAGTTCTGTCAGCCGTCATGTTTCCTTTTGACAGAAGAACATTGTAGCAGCTCCTTATCTTGGTGCATGTACAGTGTATCATGTTACACTCATCACTAGTACTGTCAGCCGTCATGTTTCCTTTTGGCAGAAGAACATTGTAGCAACTCCTTACCTTGGTGTACGTCACAGTGTATCATGTTACACTCTCATCCTGGCTTCGGCCATGCCTTTTTGGTGAAATTTGTACTTGAATTTCTCAGCACCTTGAATGCAATGACTGAATGATGTTTTTGAGAATACGTTGTGGTCTTTGTCTGATACGGTGTCTGTCGGCAGTTTGTGGATATTTCAGGTGGAGGACGTCAGAAAATGGTTAGCTAAGTACTGTGCTGGTGCTGTTTGCATGCTGCCCCCATTTCATTCCTTTGAATCTCAGGTATATCTGTGATGTGGTGTGCAGGGGATTCTGGGAAGTACCCACAGCGGGAAGTCGGCGTTGGTTCACCGCTACCTGACTGGCTCTTACATGCAGGAGGAGTCTCCAGAGGGTGAGCCACCTGTGTTCATTGCTGTACAAAGAAATCGCATTTTTAGTGTGTGCGTATATGTCCGTGTGTGTATATGTGTGTGTGTGTGTGTGTGTGTGTGTGTGTGTGTGTGTGTGTGTGTGTGTGTGCGCACGCGCTCAAGCATGTATGTTTATGTGTGTGTGTGTGTGTGTGTGTGTGTGTGTGTGTGTGTGTGTGTGTGTGTGAATGTCTGTATGTCTGTGCATGTATTTGTATAACAAGCATGTGTGTGTGTGTGTGTGTGTGTGTGTATGTGTGTGTGTGTGTGTGTGTGTGTGTGTGTTAGAATAGAGAGAGAGAGAGGGAGAGAGCGATTTGTCTAGAGAGAGATTTGCCCAAAGACTAAGAGCGAGACAGAGGGGGAGGGAGGGAGGCATTGAACTTTGAAGGACAGAGTGAGAGCAAAATGACTTGAAGAAACACTAGATACATATACAGATGAAGTTAAACTGTAGAGAACACATCACAATGATCTTGTAATTGGAATACAATCAGAGTGGCAATTCTTGTAATTGGAATGCAATCAAAGTGGCAATTCTTGTAATTGGAATACAATCAAAGTGGCAATTCTTGTAATGGAAATACAATCAAAGTGGCAGTTCTTGTAATTGGATTACAATCAAAGTGGCAATTGTAATTGGAATACAATTAAACTAAAGTGGCAATTCTTGTAATTGGAATACAATCAAAGTGGCATTTCTTGTACTGGAATACAATCAAAGTGGCAATTCTTGTAATTGGAATGCAATCAAAGTGGCAATTCTTGTAATTGGAATACAATCAAAGTGGCAGTTTTTGTAATTGGAATACAATCAAAGTGGCAGTTCTTCTAATTGGAATACAATCAAATGGCAATTTTTTACGAGAAGTGATTCAGCGTACATTACCCAGTGCAGGACTGCAGGAGAGCTGAGAGCCGACTTGAAGGCTGACCTTTAGTACTAGCTGAGAGCCGACTTGAAGGCTGACCTTTAGTACTAGCTGAGAGCCGACTTGAAGGCTGACCTTTAGTACTAGCTGAGAGCCGACTTGAAGGCTAACCTTTAGTTCTAGCTGAGAGCCGACTTGAAGGCTGACCTTTATAACTAGCTGAGAGCTGACTTGAAGGCTGACCTTTAGTACTAGCTGAGAGCTGACTTGAAGGCTGACCTTTCGTACTAGCTGAGAGCCGACTTGAAGGCTGACAATGTTTCATGAACCATTGATAATGAAGACACCGTTAGTACTAGCTGCTGGGGCTCAGCGGTCAGCATTGTGGATTTCCGGCTGGGAGATCATGGGTTCGATTCCCATCAAAGTCATTTAGTTGTAGGATTGTTCTGCCCAAACCAGCTCCTGCCAGCTTGCCATGGGCTCAGTTGGGAAGACGGGGACCACACAGTTGTTTCATCCACTGACTGGATGCGTTTCTGACAGTGTTGCTCAAATTACCTGACCATCACTGAAGATGCATGTATCTCTAAGGCCTGGTTGACCCTGCGATGAGTTATGAAAGTGAGTGTAGAGTACAGCCCTGCAGGTGCATGTATCTCTTAGGCCTGGTTGACCCTGCCATGAGTTATGAAAGTAAGTGTAGAGTACAGCCATGTCATGCAAGTCTCAGATGAGAGTGGAACTTCATACCCGCATCCTGATCATCCTGTATATTAATTGTTTGACCCTCATCCTCATCATCCTGTCTATCAGTTGTTTTGATGGACACATGAGGTGTGACGAACATAGTGAAATAGTTATTGTGTTGAGTATGTGGAGACATAGCTGCAGTGATAGATCAGTTAATGATTATTATACTAATAGTAAGTGTGATGAAAATAATAATAAAAAAGTTGTGTTGAGTATGTAGGGAGGTGGTTGCGATGATTGGCCAGTTAATAGTTGATATAAGTATGATATTAATAACAATAAGATAAAGCACAGAGCATGATAGTTATGACAGTATACTCAGTATGATGGGTATTAAGATGAGCCCAGCTCAGAAGTTATTAAGATGAGCATGTAGTACAGTGGAGATAAAAACAGCAAGCCATGGTGTTGGACATGTCGGTGTGAAATGGAATGAAATGAAACGATGCAGAAATGCCGAGTTTCAGCTGATGCATGTTCTTCTCGAGCACTGGGTACCGACGCTGACTGATGAGTGGACTGACCTCTATCCACTGGTATTTGTTACATATGATTGGTCACTTTTGACAGTGGGAGCGCTCATTGATCATTTCCCCCCTGTTGTTTTCCCCCTCTCTGTCCCAAAGCAGCCATCAAGAAGAAGCAGTCATGTGCCGTTTGCACACAAGTCACTCCTTTTACACCCTTTCTTATCTTTTAGGTATACAGGCCACTTCTTTGACACCCATTCTGATCTCTTAAAAGGTGAAGAAGCTCCATGGCGTATGCCATGTCATGTGCTGTTCACAGTGAAACATATTCTTTTAGAGTGTTGGGACTTGCATGATGTGAGACATAAACAGTTTAGCAGGGCTCCATGAAAACTTTGTTCAGAGGTGTCCACCTGCTTGACATGATCTTTGAATTTCTGAGAGACGTCAAACCATTTTTCATCTGATGGAATATTTTACAGAAGTAAGATTTGTAACATTTCCTGTGTGCTTTTAGAGGGTTATTTTAAAGGGTTGTGAAAAGTGCGGTCTTTTTGTTATTTGTTCATTTTTAAAAAATGACTTGTGAGTTGACTTCAGCATGGGTGGCAGCCCTGATATGGCCCTTTGCGGTCAGCTGGGCTACAAACAAAATGACCTTACCCAACCTCTCTGTTCCAGGTGGCCGATTCAAAAAGGAAGTGATCATAGATGGGCAGAGTTACCTGCTCCTTGTGCGAGACGAAGGGGGGTCGCCGGAGATGCAGGTAAGAGACAGTGGGAGAACTGTGGGGTTGGGCAGAGTGGGGAAATGCATGGCCGATGGTTTGGATCTGTTCTGTGAAGACACAGCGAACAAGTTCCTTGGAACACTGAGCAAGTTCCTTGGAACACCAAACAAGTTCCCTGGAACACTGAATAAGTTCTTTGAAACACCGACCAAGTTCTCTGGAACATAGAACAAGTTCTTTGGAACACTGGAACAAGTTGAGTTGCATAGTGGGGCCACTGCGGGTGGAGATCTAAACAGATGTTGAAAGTTGTTGTTGTCGTACCCTGGGTAAAAGACTTCAGGGATCATGCAAACAGCTGAAGTACTTGAACACTATGGTACAAACAGAGTGTGGGTGTATGACAGCGTGTGGTGGTGGATTTCTGTTGTTTAAAAGGGAATGTTGGTGTAAGAAGGGTATGATGGGTGTTTTCCATTCTTAGAGATGGAGAGTGAGTGAGTGTTCAGAGGGTGTGATAGGGTTTGCAGTGGGTGAAAAGGAAGCGTGAGTGCACAAAGGTGTGTGGTGGGGCTTTTCAGGTGTTACAAAAGGAGTATGAATGGTATTACAAGGGTGGGATCAGGGTTTTCAAATGCTTAAAGGGGAACATGGGTGTATGAAAGATATGATGGGGGGGTTTTACATTATTACAAAGAGAGCATGGGTGTATGGAGGGTATTATGGGAATTTTACATTATTACAAAGAGAGCATGGGTGTATGAAAGATATGATGGGGGTTTTACATCATGACAAAGGGACTGTGGATATATGAAGGGTGTGATGGGAGTTTCCAGTGCTTACAAAGGGACTGTGGATATATGAAGGGTTTGAGTGAGGTTTTCAGTTCTTGCAAAGTAAGTGAAAGCGGTGTTGTGGTGTTTTTTTTTTTTCTTTCAGTTCTCGCACACTGGGTGGACGCAGTCATATTCGTGTTCAGCCTGGAGAATGAGATCAGCTTTCAGGCTGTCTACAGTCACTTCGCCCGCCTGGCACAGTACAGAGACACCAAGGAGATCCCCCTGATCCTGGTGGGGACACAGGGTGAGTGTGTGTGTGTGTGTGTGTGTGTGTGTGTGTGTGTGTGTGTGTGTGTGTGTGTGTGTGTGTGTGTGTTATGTCATATATTTCGACTGTTGCTACAGAAGCAAGGGGAAAACTTTCTTGTATTTGTAACTTGTTTGACATTTAGGTCTGTTTCTTGCATTCAGGGTATCCAGTATACTTAGTATAAAAAGAAGTATAAACCTTGTATAGACTACACCTCATAAACACAATACCCCATGCATACAATTTATCTCATGCATAAAGCGTGTCTTATGCATACTCTATTCTGTGCAGAAACTGTATTCCATGTGCAGCGTGTAATATCCATGCCAAGAATCTCTCCCTGCTACGAGCGTATTGCGTGTACAGGGCATACATATCTCGTCTATAGAAAACATCCCATGCATTGAGAATATCCCTGTGAGAATATCTGTGTGTGTGTAGGTAGTGTATTCTGCTTTCCTGGCAGCGCCAGAAAAAAAGAAGTTGGCAGTAGAAGGGCATCTGGGAGTCATGACCTGGATGCGGCCCGGCCCCCTTAGAGTGTAAGGAGTTCAGGGCCGAAACACCTGTCTGAGGGAGGGGGGTTTCTTCTCTGAAGACCTTGCTGTCAAGCTCCCCCTTGAGTTTCTTCCAACTGTGTGTAGAGCAAATCCCATGTGCAGAGTATAATTTTGTGTGCTTGGAGTACATCTCATGCAGATAGTATATCCCATGCATCAAGTATGACATCAAGAGCATAGATCATAGCCAATGTGTAGTTTATATGTACCATGTGTTGAGTATATGTGCATAGAGTGTTCCTGTGCACAGAGTTTATTATATAGATAGAGTATAATATCTCATGAATGGTGTGTAATATTCCATGCATAACATCAACATCGGGACCGTGCATAGAATATAGAGAATTTAGCATCACATATGTAGAATATATAATTCCATGCATTCAGTATATCCCATACACAGAGTATGATATTCCCCGTATAGAGTATCTCGATCTCCTGGATATAGATTATTTCCTGTGCATGGAGTATATCTCATTGTATGAAGTCATTTTTGGTTCTAATTATAGAGACCAACCCAGTCTTGAGTCTCTTGAGTTATGTGTACTGTGTACAACTTAGAGAACAGAATATCCCTTTCGCTCAGTGCGTCCATTGGTGCCTGTGTCACAGACGCCATCAGTGAGAACAACCCCCGGGTCATCGACGACACAAGGGCTCGTAAGTTGGCCAACGACCTCAAGCGGTGTTCCTATTACGAGACCTGCGCCACCTACGGGCTGAACGTGGAACGCGTGTTTCAGGATGGTAAGAGCCTTTGTGGGGTCTGTAGTCATCGACAGTTTGGAGGGGTGGGGTAGGGGGAGGGGGGTGGTGGTGGTGGTGTTGGATCACCTTGGAGGATAGCTGCCTCTGTGAGTGGCGATTAGGTGATTGAGTGTGTTGGTGTGTAGATACAGTGTGGTGAGTGCTACATCAGTGAGCAGTTCTGAAATCAGTATGTATCTGTTGGTCTGAACATGATGCACTCTGATGATAGCTACCTCTGTGAGAACCTGTTAAATCCATGCGTGTGTTGGTATGTAGGCACCATCAGATGACAGCCACTTTAATGAATAGCTGTAAAGTGTGTGTGTGTGTGTGTGTTTGTGTGTGTGTGTGTGTGTGTGTGTGTGTGTGTGTGTGTGTTGGTATGTAGACAGTCTGATGACAGCCACTGTAATGAATAGCTGTAAAGTGTGTGTGTGTGTGTGTGTGTGTATGTGTGTGTTGGTATGTAGACAGTCTGATGACGGCCATGTTTTTGTGAGGGGCTGTCAAGTATGGTCGATACTTTCATGGATTGAACCAGCTTTCTGGATTCCAGGACTGCTGATCCTGGAAAGCCATTTTGATAGGACGATTGCCAGTACCATTGATAGGGAAAGATAACTGGAATAGAACACTGTCCTGGTCTGCCAGCCTTCCACTCTCAGTGTATCAGACAGGTACAACCACTGCTGGTGGGGGGGGGGGGGGGGTAGTGGGGGGAAGCCGACTGGCTCAAAACTGTCAAGCCCAGAACCTGCTACATGTGCTAGGGCAGTTACTAGCCCATGGTTGTGTTCTGTCCTGACGGGTGGACTGTCACGTCAGTCATGGGAATTCTTTGCACTGGGATGTGTTTTCTGAAGTCTCGAGATGAAGGATTTGTATGCTGCGAACGGGAAGGAGTAGCCCCCCTTTTATGAGAACTGGGCAGCATGGACTGGATGTCTGCTCAGATTGTCTGCTCTTCACATTGCTCTGAGACCCAAAGCCCCGGCTTACATCAAAGACCTCTGGCGACAGGAAGGGAACTTGCAGATGGGTAACAAACTATTTAAAATCCATCCAAACCTGAAAGAGGTTTTACCATCTTCCTGAGGTGGCCATAAAGAAGAAACAGTTTTGTGCCGTTTGCGAACAGGCCACTCTTTTGATACCAATTCTTAGATTTTAAAAGGTCATGTACACCACTCACAGTGAAACACATGTTCTTTTAGAGTGTTGGGACTTGCATGGTGTGAGACATATAAACACTTTACAGCAGACTCCATGAAAACCCTGTTCAGAGGTGACCCACCTGATGTGATCTTTGAATTTCTGAAAGAGATCAACATTTTTCATCTGATCAGAAGACTTGAGAGAAGAAAGATTGTTTACAACATTTCCGGTGTGTTTTTAGAAGGTGTATTTTAAAGGGTTGCGTGAACAAGTTTTCTTTATTTTTCTTTGACTTGTGAGTTGACTTCAGCGTGGTGACAGCCCTGATATGGCCCTGTGAGGTCGGCTGGGCTACAAGCAACATTATCTTACCTTACCTGTTGTAGCGGTGAGTTTGCATCAGTCTGTAAGTTTGCAAATTTAATGACATGAATTTGACTTCACATCTGTAGCATTCTCCAGGGATATAGACGTGATAACACAAACAGTGACTTTATAGCCACTGACAGATTTCATGTTCAGTTATGTTGTTTCCATACTCACTTGCTTACTAGATGCTTACATATATTTCTTCTTTTTTCCCCCTGAGAACACAGCATGCCTCACCTTTTGAGGAACATGGAAAATAACTCTAGTGAGCGGAAACTCCCCTGGATGTTTCAAGGGAGGTTTCCTCTTGGCCCCTGGATGTTTCAAGGGAGGTTTCCTCTTGGCCCCTGGACGTTTCAAGGGAGGTTTCCTCTTGGAAAGAGTTGGAAGTTAGCTCCCCTGTTTAACCTTTTTTTTTTTTTTTTTTTTTACTCTGTATGTTTGCATGTGTATTACATGACTGTGATAGGTTTCTGTGTTGTATGATACACAGTTTTTATGAATTCTCTGTGTTGTGCATGACATGACTGTCATGTGTTCTTGTATAGTGTGTGATGCGATTGTCAAGAGCTTTCTATGTCATGTTGAAGGACTGTCTTGAGTTCTTAGGGTAGCATGCGTCACACGGCTGTTTGTGTGTTCTGCGTGTTTTTACGTGAGACATGGCTGCCATGCGTTGTGTGTGTTGTGTTTCAGCCTGTTCGCGCATCGTCCAGATGCGTTACCCCAACAACACGGCCTTGATAGCGGCCAGCATGGCCACCACGCCCGGCCACTGTCAGCGCTCCTTCTACGCCCTACAGACGTCGGGGAAGGGGGGGGACGGACACAGCAGTAGTGGCCAGTCCACCTCCAGCTCTGGAACCCTCGCTGTCGGACAGGTGAGGGCTTTGTCCCTGAGTCGTGTCTTTGTTATGATGAGGCTTGTTAACAGGTGAGGGCTTTGTCCCTGTGTCGTGTCGTTGTTATGATGAGGCTTGTTAACAGGTGAGGGCTTTGTCCCTGAGTCGTGTCTTTGTTATGATGAGGCTTGTTAACAGGTGAGGGCTTTGTCCCTGTGTCGTGTCTTTGTTATGATGAGGCTTGTTAACAGGTGAGGGCTTTGTCCCTGTGTCGTGTCGTTGTTGGCTGTTTGTTATGATCAGGTTTGTTACAGGTGAGGGTTTTGTCAGTGAGTCATGTCTTTGTTGGTGTTATGTTTATTGAGGCATGTTACAGGTGAGGCCTTAGTTAGTTAGTCATGTCTTTGTTGGTGTCATTGTTACATTGAGGCATGTTACAGGTGAGGCCTTAGTTAGTTAGTCATGTCTTTGTTGGTGTCTTTGTTACGATGAGATAACTGGAAGGGTGTTCTGGGCTGTGGCTTTTCGCTTTAATGTGTAGCAAAGATCTGCTTCCACCCATGGGATAGTCAATGAAATGTGAGTGTTTGTGTGTGTGTGTGTGTGCGTGTGCGTGCATGAGGAACACAAAGTGAACAGAAGGACAGGCACAAAGTGGCAGTCATGTCGGTGCCATGTGTGTACAGTTCCCTTCGCTTTGCTCACCATGGGTGTGCTGCATAACACAGGTGAACAGGAACACAGGCACAGCGTCACACACACAGGTCATTGCCATGCTGGGTGACCTTCCTTCACCGCTTTCGCAAACGTCCAGGCACACAGTCAGGTCAGGGCCATGGACAGTGATAATTCCTTCCGCCAGTGTGCTTTTTCCAACCACAGCATTGCCATCAGACATCAGAGTCAGGCCTGTGGGTCACAGGCCACCAGTGGGTCACAGGGTTAACGCCACCACCAGAGTTCAGGCCTGTGGGTTACAGAAACACCACCAGAGTTCAGGCCTGTGGGTTTAAGAAACACACCACCAGACTTCAGGCCTGTAGGTTACAGAAACACCACCAGAGTTCAGTTCAGGCCTGTGGGTTACAGAAACATCACCAGAGGTCAGGCCTGTGGGTTACAGAAACATCACAGAGTTCAGGCCTGTGGGTTACAGAAACACCACCAGAGTTCAGTTCAGGCCTGTGGGTTACAGAAACACCACCAGAGTTCAGTTCAGTTCAGGCCTGTGGGTTACAGAAACACCACCAGAGTTCAGGCCTGTGGGTTACAGAAACACCACCAGAGTTCAGGCCTGTGGGTTACAGAAACATCACCAGAGTTCAGGCCTGAGGGGTTACAGAAACACCACCAGAGTTCAGTTCAGGCCTGTGGGTTACAGAAACACCACCAGAGTTCAGGCCTGTGGGTTACAGAAACATCACCAGAGTTCAGGCCTGTGGGTTACAGAAACATCACCAGAGTTCAGGCCTGTGGGTTACAGAAACACCACCAGAGTTCAGTTCAGGCCTGTGGGTTACAGAAACACCACCAGAGTTCAGGCCTGTGGGTTACAGAAACATCACCAGAGGTCAGGCCTGTGGGTTACAGAAACATCACCAGAGTTCAGTTCAGGTCTGTGGGTTACAGAAACACACCACCACCAGAGTTCAGTTCAGGCAGGCTGTGGGTTACAGAAACACCACCAGAGTTCAGTTCAGGCCTGTGGGTTACAGAAATACCACCAGAGTTCAGTTCAGGCCTGTGGGTTACAGAAACACCAGAGTTCAGTTCAGGCCTCACCACCAGAGTTCAGGCCTGTGGGTTACAGAAACACCACCAGAGTTCAGTTCAGGCCTGTGGGTTACAGAAACACCACCAGAGTTCAGGCCTGTGGGTTACAGAAACATCACCAGAGTTCAGGCCTGTGGGTTACAGAAACACCACCGGAGTTCAGTTCAGGCCTGTGGGTTACAGAAACATCACCAGAGTTCAGGCCTGTGGGTCACAGAAACATCACCAGAGTTCAGGCCTGTGGGTTACAGAAACACCGCCAGAGTTCAGGCCTGTGGGTTACAGAAACATCTCCAGAGATCAGGCTTGTAGGTTACAGAAACATCACCAGAGTTCAGGCTTGTAGGTTACAGAAACATCACCAGAGTTCAGGCTTGTAGGTTACAGAAACACATCACCAGAGTTCAGGCCTGTGGGTCACAGAAACACCACCAGAGTTCAGGCCTGTGGGTTACAGACACCACCAGAGTTCAGGCCTGTGGGTTACAGAAACACCACCAGAGTCCAAGTCTGTCGGTTACAGAAACACCACCAGAGTCCAAGCCTGTGGGTTACAGAAACATCACCAGAGTCCAAGCCTGTGGGTTACAAAAACATACTGAAGTTTAGACTGGCGCAGTGATTTTCCTCTGTGCGCACACAGCTTCCAGCAGCATGTCGCACAGAAGCATTTTCGCCTGATCCACCATGATTTACATCCATTAAAAATGAACTTTTCTGACAGGGTTCTATAACTTTCAGAATCGATGAACGACTTCGGCTTGAGAACTCTTCTCAAGTGTCAACTAACACCAGTTTTCAAAATAGCCCACCCTGTCTGTGATTGGTTGTCAAGGTGATTGGTCCGCAAGGTGAGGTGATTGGCCCACAAGGTGAGATGATTAGCCCACAAGTTGAGGTGATTGGCCCACAAGGTGAGATGATTGGACCACAAGGTGAGATGATTGGACCACAAGGTGAGATGATTGGCCCACAAGGTGAGATGATTGGCCCACAAGTTGAGGTGATTGCCCCACAAGGTGAGATGATTGGCCCACAAGGTGAGGTGATTGGACCACAGGGTGAGGTGATTGGCCCACAGGGTGAGGTGATTGGCCCACAAGGTGAGGTGATTGGCCCACAAGGTGAGGTGATTGGCCCACAAGGTGAGGTGATTGGCCCACCAGGTGAGATGATGGGCCCATAAAGTGAGGTGATTGGCCCACAAGGTGAGGTGATTGGCCCACCAGGTGAGATGATTGGCCCATAAAGTGAGGTGATTGACCCATAAGGTGAGGTGATTGGCCCGCAAGGTGAGGTGATTGGCCCGCAAGGTGAGGTGATTGGCCTGCAAGGTGAGGTGATTGGCCCACAAGGTGAGGTGATTGGCCCACAAGGTGAGATGATTGGCCCAAAAGTGAGGTGATTGACCCATAAGGTGAGGTGATTGGCCCGCAAGGTGAGGTGATCGGCCCACAAGGTGAGATGATTGGCCCATAAAGTGAGGTGATTGACCCATAAGGTGAGGTGATTGACCCAAAGTGAGGTGATTGGCCTGCAAGGTGAGGTGATTGGCCCACAAGGTGAGGTGATTGGCCCACCAGGTGAGGTGATTGGCCCATAAAGTGAGGTGATTGACCCACAAGGTGAGGTGATTGGCCCACAAGGTGAGGTGATTGGCCCACAAGGTGAGGTGATTGGCCCACAAGGTGAGGTGATTGGCCCACCAGGTGAGGTGATTGGCCATAGGTGCCAAGCACGGCAAACCTGGAATCCCACTTTTGACAGTCTGAATCTGCAGCTCCCCTGTGGCCTGTGGGCGATGATCCAGAACATGGAGTGGAGTCCGTCTTTCCCCTTTGACTGGCTTGGAAAGTGACACAATGGCTTCTGCCAGGGAGGAATTACGTCCGTTCAGGTGTTGACATGCCTGCACACGATGTGAACACAGTGCAGGCTTCCAAGGGCGGTGCAGGATTGCTCCCAGCTGGCTGGCTCGGCGGTTGAGGACAGTACTTCTCTGGGACCTACCCGCACCTTCGGGTGTATCTCTTTCTTCTTGAAAGACTATTTCAGCAAGGTCAGAGACGGCTCATCATAGTAGTAGTAGTTCTGATGGATGCAACTCTGATTATGATATCAGGTTGTCCTGTTAAAATCCTGATGTGCAGCACTCCTTCTTGTTGACTGTAGTTTATTTATAACACGTCACATTATCAACAGGGGAGCATCACTCTGGATTTAGTGAATGATAAAGTTTATTATATTGTTCACTGTAGTTTATAACGCATCACAGTATCAACAGTGGAGCGTGAGTCTGGATTTAGTGAATGAATAGAGTTTATTACATTCTAGAGGGTTTTATGCTAACTGACTGTCATTTGCTTCTTTCTTCTTATTCATTTCTTTCTGTCTGTTCTTCTGTGTGTTTAAGTGGGTTAACGTCAAAGAAAGGGGGAGAGAGAGAGAGAGAGACAGAGACAGAGACGGAGAGAAGACAGAAACAGTAAACACAGTAGTTAAGACACATCACATATGTATTCACAGTTCCCCTCTGTAGTAAAAACACATCACATATGTATGGACAGTTCCCCTCTGTAGTAAAGACACACATATGTATGGACAGTTCCCCTCTGTAGTAAAGACACATCACATATGTATGTACAGTTCCCCTCTGTAGTAAAGACACATCAACACATCACATATGTATGGACACTTTCCGTCTGTAGTAAAGACACATCACATATGTATGTACAGTTCCCCTCTGTAGTAAAGACACATCAACACATCACATATGTATGTACAGGTCCCCTCAGTAGTAAAGACACATCGCATATGTAAGGACGTAAGGACAGTTCCCCTCTGTAGTGAAGACACATCACATATGTATGCACAGTTCCCCTCTGTAGTAAAGACACATCACATATGTATGCACAGTTCCCCTCTGTAGTAAAGACACATCACATATGTATGCACAGTTCCCCTCTGTAGTAAAGACACATCACATATGTATGGACAGTTCCCCTCTGTAGTAAAGACACATCACATATGTATGCACAGTTCCCCCTCTGTAGTAAAGACACATCACATATGTATGCACAGTTCCCCTCTGTAGTAAAGACACATCACATATGTATGCACAGTTCCCCTCTGTAGTAAAGACACATCACATATGTATGCACAGGTCCCCTCTGTAGTAAAGACACATCACATATGTATGCACAGGTCCCCTCTGTAGTAAAGACACATCACATATGTATGCACAGTTCCCCTCTGTAGTAAAAACACATCACATATGTATGGACAGTTCCCCTCTGTAGTAAAAAACACATCACATATGTATGCACAGTTCCCCTCTGTAGTAAAGACACATCACATATGTATGCACAGTTCCCCTCTGTAGTAAAGACACATCACATATGTATGCACAGGTCCCCTCTGTAGTAAAGACACATCACATATGTATGCACAGGTCCCCTCTGTAGTAAAGACACATCACATATGTATGCACAGGTCCCCTCTGTAGTAAAGACACATCACATATGTATGCACAGGTCCCCTCTGTAGTAAAAAAGACACATCGCATATATATGCACAGGTCCCCTCTGTAGTAAAAACACATCGCATATGTATGGACAGGTCCCCTCTGTAGTAAAGACACATCACATATGTATGTACAGGTCCCCTCTGTAGTAAAGACACATCACATATGTATGCACAGTTCCCCTGTAAAGACACATCACATATGTATGCACAGTTCCCCTCTGTAGTAAAGACACATCACATATGTATGCACAGGTCCCCTCTGTAGTAAAGACACATCACATATGTATGTACAGTTCCCCTCTGTAGTAAAGACACATCACATATGTATGCACACAGTTCCCCTCTGTAGTAAAGACACATCACATATGTATGCACAGTTCCCCTCTGTAGTAAAGACACATCACATATGTATGTACAGTTCCCTCTCTGTAGTAAAGACACATCACATATGTATGGACAGTTCCCCTCTGTAGTAAAGACACATCACATATGTATGCACAGTTCCCCTCTGTAGTAAAGACACATCACATATATATGCACACAGTTCCCCTCTGTAGTAAAGACACATCACATATGTATGTACAGTTCCCCTCTGTATCCTTGCAGAGCCAGAAGCTGGACAAGGAAGGTCGCGCCGACCCCAAGGAGGGCAGCGGCAGCAGCGGGGGAGGAGGGGGCGGGGGCGGCAAGGCAGAGCAGCGCAAGAAGGAGAAACCCCCAGCATCACCACATGCCCCTCCTCCCCCCTCCCCAACCCCAGCCCCCTCCCCCCTCCCAGATACCCCCTCCCTCCGTGTCGCACCTGCACCAAGCTCCGCCCACCCCCGAGCCTGAAGTGCGGTGAGTGTTGACGACTGTTCTGTGTGGTGAGGGATGGGGGTGGGGGGGTGGGATGGGGTCCTGATGGGATTGTGGTTGAGGTGAGGGGTGGACCATGTACTGATGGGATTGTTGATGGGTTGTTGATCTGTTGGGGGGTGGGGTGGTGGACAATGGACCATGCATGATGGGGTTGTTGTTGATCTGTTGGGGGGTGGGATGGTGGACAAGGGGCCATGTCCTGTTGGGGTTGTTGTTGTTGATCTGTTGGGGGGTGGGGTGATGGACAATGGACCATGCATGATGGGATTGTTGTTGTTGATCTGTTGGGGGGTGGGGTGGTGGACAATGGACCATGCATGATGGGATTGTTGTTGTTGATCTGTTGGGGGGTGGAGTGGTGGACAAATGGACCATGCATGATGGGGTTGTTGTTGTTGATCTGTGGGGTGATGGGGGAGGTGAGGGAATGCCAATGCTACAATGAGGGAAAACATAACTAAAACGTAGGAAAACACAATCTTTTTTTTTTTTTTACGTTTGTTTGGTCAATATATCTTTGTTCGGACTACTGTGGGGTCACAAAGGTCATCGCTAGTGCATACAAACTTACTCTTTCCAATGGATAGAAGCCTGTTCTAAATAGTTAGGGCAGCTGCATCTCTCAGACAGTAGATGAGAAAACGGGGGATTTTTTTTTGGTTCTTTTTTGTTGTGATGGAATGGCTTGTCCAGGGAGTAAGGCAGCGTTGCTGTAACTGTGGAATGGCTTGTCATGAACGGGTCGACTGAGTTGGTGTAACCATTGCACAATGTGCGGCATAAGAGTTGACGAGGCTATGGGAAGCATGGAAGAGAATCGTGTAACGCCTGGCTGGTGTCCTTGGTCGGTCTGTCGATGGCGCGATGGAAAGAATGAGGTGGATTTTGCCAGCGTTGAAATGACACAGTCGCAAGGGATTTCAGGAATCTAGATCAGTGTGTTTAGGCCTTTTCTGCTGGTGTTTGCATAGAGGAATACACCAGCCACACTTTCATGCACATACATGCATGCATGCATGTATATATGCATGCAAGCACGCATGCTTGTGCACTCACACTCACATACTTACACTCACATGTGCACACACTCACAGATGCCTATACGCATGCATGCATGTGCCCACACACTCACACACACACACACACACACACACACACACACACACACACACACACACACACACACACACACACACACATGCACACTAACGTACACACACATATATGTCTGCATGAGGGTGCGCACTCATACATTTAGGAGACACATTCACACACAGATACTCGCTTAGATAGATATATGCAGAAACATGCAGGCACGAACGCAGGCACGAACGCACGCATACACACACACACTCACTCACACACACACACACACACACACACACACACACACACACACACACACACACACACACACACACACACGCACAGAAGCACAACACATGCACAGGGATGTATGCCTTATGTACTAATGTGCTCTGTAGTCCAACCATTATCCCGATACAGCGTATGCGCACCCAATACTCCAACATAGCATCACACTAACTCCTGCTGCCCCTGTTCTGACGCCCGGTTCCCGAATCCCCTCTCTACACACACACACATACAAACACATAGACACACACACACACACACACACACACACACACACACACACACACACACACACACACACACATCCACACACACACACACACACACACATCCACACACACACACACACACACACACACACACACACACACACACACATCCACACACACACACACACACACACACACACACACACACACACACACACACACACACACACACACACACACACACACACACACACACACACACACACACACACACACACACACACACACACACATCTGACGTGTGGGGGCTGATTGCAGGAAGACACAGTGGACGGTAAGGAGTTACCTGCCCTGACCACCTCCCCCACACTGAGTAGGAAACTGCGTCGGCCATCGCTTTTCTGCTCTCATGTAAACACTAAACGGGGGGACGGTAGAAGTAGTTTGGGGGCTGCGGTGTGCGGGCAGGCATGTAAGGGTTATGGGCCTTGTACCGGGTTTTCGTTTTTCCTTTGAACCCATAACAGGCTTTGGCGATGCTATTGTGGTGAAAAAAAAAAACCTGTTGGGTGACGGCCCTTGGCATGCATCGACTGAATGAAGTGCTAGGGGGGTGGCAGACAGAGGGGGAAACGTGTGGTAAAGGTTATAGCGATAGCGACAAAGCCAGCCCCCCCCTGCTATGTTGTGCCACTACGCCCCCTTCCTGCTACGTTGTGCTGTTCTGTACTACGCTATGTGTCCTGTACTTTACTAAGCTATCCTGTGCTGCACTGCGTTGAATTATACTGCACTGTGCTACACTCCACTGTACTTGACTGGGCTATCCTGTGCTGCACTGCGTTGAATTATACTGCACTGTGCTACACTCCACTGTACTTGACTGGGCTATCCTGTGTTGCACTGCGTTGAATTATACTGCACTGTGCTACACTCCACTGTACTTGACTGGGCTATCCTATGCTGCACTGCGTTGAATTATACTGCACTGTGCTGCACTCCACTGTACTTGACTGGGCTATGTGCTGCACTGCGTTGAATTATACTGCACTGTGCTACACTCCACTGTACTGGACTGGGCTATCCTATGCTGCGCTGCATTGAATTATACTGCACTGTGCTACACTCCACTGTACTTGACTGGGCTATCCTATGCTGTACTGTGTTTAATTATACTGCACTGTGCTACACTCCACTGTACTTGACTGGGCTATCCTATGCTGCACTGCGTTAAATTATACTGCACTGTGCTACACTCCACTGTACTTGACTGGGCTATCCTATGCTGTACTGTGTTTATTATACTGCACTGTGCTACACTCCACTGTACTTGACTGGGCTATCCTGTGCTGCACTGCGTTGAATTATACTGCACTGTGCTACACTCCACTGTACTTGACTGGGCTATCCTGTGCTGCACTGTGTTTAATTATACTGCACTGTGCTACACTCCACTGTACTTGACTGGGCTATCCTATGCTATACTGTGTTTAATTATACTGTGCTGTGCTACACTCCACTGTACTTGACTGGGCTATCCTATGCTATACTGTGTTTAATTATACTGCACTGTGCTACACTACACTATAGTGGACTGTGCTGTCCTATGCTGTACTGCATTGAATTATACTGTACTGTGCTACACTAATCTCTAGTGGACTGTGCTATCCTATGCTATACTGTGTTGAATTATACTGTACTGTGCTACACTATGCTATAGTGGACTGTGCTGTCCTATACTATACGGCGTTGAATTATACTGTACTGTGCAACACTACGCTATACTGTGCTATCCTATGCTATACTGGGTTGAATTATACTGTACTGTGCTACACTATGCTAGAGTGGACTGTGCTGTTCTATGCTGTAATGCGTAGAATTATACTGTACTGTGCTACACTGCACTATAGTGGACTGTGCTGTCCTGCCCTATAATGCGTAGAATTAGACTGTACTGTGCTACACTACGCTATACTGGTGCACATCAGTGATGGCGGTGTCGGGCAGGTCTATAGTGGACTGTGCACACCAGTGATGGTGGTGTCGGGCAGGTCTATAGTGGACTGTGCACAGCAGTGATGGTGGTGTCGGGCGACTGGTCTATAGTGGACTGTGCACACCAGTGATGGTGGTGTCAGGCAGGTCTATAGTGGACTGTGTACACCAGTGACGGTGGTGTCGGGCAGGTCTATAGTGGACTGTGCACACCAGTGATGGCGGTGTCGGGCAGGTCTATAGTGGACTGTGCACACCAGTGATGGCGGTGTCGGCAGGTCTATAGTGGACTGTGCACACCAGTGATGGTGGTGTCGGGCAGTCTATAGTGGACTGTGCACACCAGTGATGGTGGTGTCAGGCAGTCTATAGTGGACTGTGTACACCAGTGATGGCGGTGTCGTCAGGCAGGGCTATAGTGGACTGTGTACACCAGCGATGGTGGTGTCGGGCAGGGCTATAGTGGACTGTGTACACCAGTGCCGGTGGTATGGGGCAGGGGCTATAGTGGACTGTGCACACCAGTGACGGTGGTATCGGGCAGGGCTATAGTGGACTGTGTACACCAGTGATGGTGGTGTCGGGCAGGTCTATAGTGGACTGTGTACACCAGTGATGGTGGTGTCGGGCAGGTCTATAGTGGACTGTGCACACCAGCGACGGTGGTATCGGGCAGATGTTAATGCACTGCACCAGTGGGTGCTTGGTTGGGCATCGGTGACCTTTGACACCAGTACTCATTGCACCACAGCAGGGGGTTGCACGTCAGCGACGACATTGGGCAGTCCTTTACACACTGTACCACATGGTTTACATCAGTGACATTGGGCAGTCCTTTACACACTGTCTGTAGTGCTTGCACCACAGCAGGGGTTTTACAGTGACATTGGGCAGTTGTTTACACACTGTACCACATTGGTTTACATCAGTGACATTGGGCAGTTGTTTACACACTGTACCACATGCTGGTTTACATCAGTGACATTGGGCAGTGCTTTACACACTGTACCACAGTGCTTGGTTTACATCAGTGACATTGGGCAGTGCTTTACACACTGTACCACAGTGCTTGGTTTACATCAGTGACATTGGGCAGTGCTTTACACACTGTACCACAGTGCTTGGTTTACATCAGTGACATTGGGCAGTGCTTTACACACTGTACCACAGTGCTTGGTTTACATCAGTGACATTGGGCAGTGCTTTACACACTGTACCACAGTGCTTGGTTTACATCAGTGACATTGGGCAGTGCTTTACACACTGTACCACATGCTTGGTTTACATCAGCGACATTGGTCAGTTGCTTCACACGCTGTACCACATTGGTTGTTTATATTGGTGATATTGGGCAGTTCTTTGCACACTGTACTCAATTGCTTGGTTTGTATTGGTGATATTGGGCAGTACTATACACACTATGCTGTATTTTTGGTTTATGTCAGTGACATTAAGCAGTTCTTTACACACTAGATCCCGTTGTTTGGTTTACATCAGTGATATTGGGCAGTACTTTGCACAATATACCGCATTGCTTGGTTTACATCAGTGACATTGGGCAGTTCTTTACACACTGTACCACAGTGCTTGGTTTACATCAATGACATGGGGCAGTAGATTACATAGTATACCACATTGCTGGGTTTACATCAGTGATATTGAGCAATACATTACATAGTATACCGCATTTCTTGGTTTACTTCAGTGATATGGGCAGCTCTTTACACATCGCTTGGTTTACTTCAGTGATATGGGCAGCTCTTTACACATCGCTTGGTTTACTTAGTGATATGGGCAGCTCTTTACACATCGCTTGGTTTACTTCAGTAGAGTGGGGCAGTTCTTCTTGTTGTATTCATTTTTTTTCCCTTTGGCTTTATTTCAGTTCTGTTTTTGAGACGAGGGCATCTTGTGTCTTGTTGCTTTATTGGAAAGGTGACTGGAGATTTGATGCATCTTTCAGTTTTTTCTTTTTTTTTTAATCATGGCATGGATGTTGTTGGCAGGTTTGGTAATCCAGTGTACTGTGTGATGTATGATGGTGTGATTTTAGCTGTATGGTACATCATTTAGAAGATGAACTGTGATTTATGGGAATGTTTTATGACAGTGCAATGTGACAGTGAGGTAGTTTTATGGCAGTGCATTTGTGTTAGGTTTATGATAGTGCATTTGTGTTAGGCTTATGATAGTGCATTTGTGTTAGGCTTATGATAGTGCATTTGTGTTAGGCTTATGATAGTGCATTTGTAACTGTGTGATAGTTTTATGACCATGTGATGGTAACTGTGGGAGTTTTATGATTGTGCAGTGGTAACAGTGGTAGTCTTATACAGTTGTAATGGTAACTGTGTGGTAGAGTGGCTGTAACAGTCTGACAGTTTTATACTGTTGGAATGGTAACTGTGTGGTAGAGCATGGCTGTAACAGTCTGACAGTTTTATACTGTTGGAATGTAAACTGTGTGGTAGAGCATGGCTGTAGCAGTCTGACAGTGTTATGATTCTGCTTTTGTAATGTTGCGATAATCTTTTTCTTGGAGGTTTGTAACAGTGGCAGGCCAACTTAATTTGTACAGAGTCAGGTGGAATGTGTTAATTGTTAGTTTTGCCTGTGATGCTGTCAATGATTGGGCCTTTGGTGGTCGGGTATGGTATCAGGCAGCGCATTAGAACAAAGGGGAGTGCATCGTCATATGGATATTTTCAGTGTGAGTGCGAGGGCGTCGAGTGTGTGTGTATGTGTGTGTGTGTGTGTGTGTGTGCGTGCGTGCGTGTGTGTGTGTGTGTGTGTGTGTGTGTGTGTGTGTGTGTGTGTGTGTGTGTGTGTGTGTGTGTGTGTGTGTGTGTGTGTGTGTGTGTGTGTGTGTGTGTGTGTGTGTGTGTGTGTGTGTGTGTGTGTGTGTGTGTGTGTGTGTGTGTGTGTGTGTGTGTGTGTGTGTGTGTGTGTGTGTGTGAGAGCCTCCATGACATTCCTGATTGTGTTTAATGTCTGTGTTCAGTGTGATCAGTACTGTGTAGGTGTCCATCTGTCAAATGTGGGGTCAGTGTTAAAACAGGGTCCACTGACCACAATTGTCACTAGATAGACTTGTTTCGGTTAAGAATAGTGTCGTCTTTAGAAGTCCATGGACTATGGTTGTCGTTTAGTCACCGGCCACTGGTCAGGTGTCCGGAAGTGGGGAGAGGCTGATTGAGGCCATAGCTCCACGTGCATTGTGTCATTGGTAGGACTGGGGGGGGGGGGGGGGGGGGGGGGAGGCCATAGCTCTATGTGCATTGTGTCATTGGTAGGACTGGGGGGAGGCCATAGTTCTATGTGCATTGTGTCATTGGTAGGACTGGGGGGGGGGGGGGGGGAAGGCCATAGCTCTATGTGCATTGTGTCATTGGTAGGACTGGGGGGAGGCCATAGCTCTATGTGCATTGTGTCATTGGTAGGACTGGGGGGAGGCCATAGCTCCACGTGCATTGTGTCATTGGTAGGACTGGGGGGGGGGGGGGCCATAGCTCTATGTGCATTGTGTCATTGGTAGGACTGTGGGGGGGGGGGGGGGGGGGATAGCTCTATGTGCATTGTGTCATTGGTAGGACTGGGGGGGGGGGGAGAGGCCATAGCTCTCTGTGCTTTGTGTCATTGATAGGACTGGGGGGGGGGGGGGAGAGGCCATAGCTCTATGTGCATTGTGTCATTGGTAGGACTGTGGGGGGGGGGGGGGGGGGGGAGGCCATATCTCTATGTGCATTGTGTCATTGGTAGGACTGTGGGAGGCTCATTGTGGCCACAGCTCCGTGTGCTGTGTGAGATTTGTCAGACCAGTCTGGGCACCTGCTTGACCACTTTGCTGCATTTTCAGGAGCCACGAAGGAAGAGGCTAACTCCTGACCTCTGACCCTTCGAGGAGAACGAGCCAGGTCATCGATTTAAACCTTGATGATCAACATATTGTTCACAACAGATGCACTTGGGAAAGGAAGGGGCGTGTTGTGACTGACGGGTTGATTGACGTCTTGTATTTTCAGGCATGGAGCAGGACTGGAATTCGGGGGAAGAGGGGAAGTTGGGGTCCGTGTTGACTGACGGATGGAATGATTGATGTTGTGTGTGTGTTTTCAGGCGCGGAGCCGTGAGGAGGAGAAGAAGGAGGAGGGGGAGAAGGTGGGGGGTGGGGCGGGCGATCCCTGTGAAGCAGGGTTACCTGTACAAGAAGAGCACTGGGCTGAACAAGGAGTGGAAGAAGAAGTACTGCGCCCTGATGGAGAACGGCAAACTGTCCTATCACCCCAGTCTGCAGGTAGGTTGTTGTGTGGGGAAGGTGATGGTGATGATGATGATGTTGGTGATGATGTTGGTGATGATGATGATGACATCATGAAGAAGTAGCACTGCACCCTGGTGGGGAACGGGTGTGGGGATGGTGATGATGATGGCGATGATGATGATGATTTTGGTAATGATGATGATATCATGAAGAAGTAGTACTGGGCCCTGATGGAGAACGGCAAACTGTCGTATCATCCTGGTCTGCAGGTAGGGTTGTTGTGTGGGGATGGTGATGATGATGATGATGATGATGATGATGATGATGATGATGATGTTGGTGATAATGATGATATGAAGAAGTAGTACTGCGCCCTGATGGAGAATGGGAAACTGTCCTATCGCCCCAGTCTGCAGGTTGGGTTGTTGTGTGGGGATGGTGATAATGATTATGACAATTCACACAGCATAATTTTGGCATGGTCGCATCCACCATACTATTATGCATCATTAATTTACTCTTACTGTTTGAGTGTGAGCTGTTATTACTTCTTTTTTTTTTTAAGTTTTACTAAAACAAATAGCAAAGAGAAAGAGATCCGTGGTAGGGTTGCTGATGTAGGCCGTGCTGGCGTTGCAACAGGACTACATGGACGACGTCCGGGCCAAGGAGATCTCACTGATGCACACGACGGTCAAGATTCCCGGCATGCGGCCGCGTGGGTCAAGGGTCAGCAGCACGCCCTCCACCAACAACCCCCCTGACAAGGGGGAGATGAACTCTTCCTCAGGTACCTGGCGGAGCGCCTGGCGGGTTGATTTTGTTGGTTTTGTTACAAGCCAAGGTAGCGGTGGTGGTGTGTGTCATCATTATGATTATTGGTTCCCGTGCTGGTTGTTTCTCTTTTTGTTCTGTTACCTTCTTTGCCCTTTGCCTGTTTTGTTTTTAAAGTTATCCTTCTTTCATGTCATCCACAGTCTTTTCTGCCACATTGGGCCCTTTGTAAGAAAGTGTTTTACATTCCGATATCTCTGTTCAGTTTATACCCTGCCACCTTTTTTGTTGTTGTTGTTGTTGTGTTGTTGTTGTTGTTGTTGTTGTGTGTTGTGATCTGGTGAGAAGCGGGTGGAAATGTAAACAGTGGTGGCATGGGACTCCAGTCGTCCATTGTGAGGTGCGCATTTGACCCCGTGGCATTTTTCACTTGGATGGTTTTGTTTACATACCCCCCACCCTTTGCCTGCCGCAGACCGTGTGTCCCGAGCACTGGTGTTGGCACAGTCGTCAGATGACACAGTGTGTATGTGGTGTGTAGCTGTGCCTCAATCACATGACACACACAGTGTATGTGGTGTGTAGCAGTACCTCGATCACATGACCACACAGAGTGTACGTGGTGTGTAGCTGTGCCTCAATCACATGACACACACAGTGTACGTGGTGTGTAGCAGTACCTCAATCACATGACACACACAGTGTACGTGGTGTGCAGCAGTGCCTCAATCACATGACCACACAGAGTGTACGTGGTGTGTAGCTGTGCCTCAATCACATGATGCAGAGTGTATGTGGTGTGTAGCAGTACCTCAATCACATGACACACAGAGTGTATGTGGTGTGTAGCTGTGCCTCAATCACATGATGCAGAGTGTATGTGGTGTGTAGCTGTGCCTCAATCACATGATGCAGAGTGTATGTGGTGTGTAGCAGTACCTCAATCACATGACACACAGAGTGTATGTGGTGTGTAGCTGTGCCTCAATCACATGATGCACAGAGTGTACGTGGTGTGTAGCAGTGCCTTAATCATGGCACAAAGTGTACAACTGGTGTGTAGCATTGCCTTAATCATGGCACAAAGTGTACGTGGTGTGTAGCAGTGCCTTAATCATGGCACAAAGTGTACGTGGTGTGTAGCATTGCCTCAATCACATGACACACAGAGTGTACGTGGTGTGTAGCAGTGCCTTAATCATGGCACAAAGTGTACGTGGTGTGTAGCATTGCCTCAATCACATGACACACAGAGTGTACATGGTGTGTAGCAGTGCCTTAATCATGGCACAAAGTGTACTTGGTGTGTAGCAGTGCCTCAATCACATGACACACACAGTGTACGTGGTGTGTAGCTGTGCCTCAATCACATGACACACACAGTGTACGTGGTGTGTAGCATTGCCTCAATCACATGACACACAGAGTGTATGTGGTGTGTAGCAGTGCCTCAATCACATGATGCAGAGTGTATGTGGTGTGTAGCAGTACCTCAATCACATGACACACAGAGTGTATGTGGTGTGTAGCTGTGCCTCAATCACATGATGCAGAGTGTATGTGGTGTGTAGCTGTGCCTCAATCACATGATGCAGAGTGTATGTGGTGTGTAGCATTGCCTTAATCATGGCACAAAGTGTACGTGGTGTGTAGCATTGCCTCAATCACATGACACACAAGAGTGTACGTGGTGTGTAGCAGTGCCTTAATCATGGCACAAAGTGTACGTGGTGTGTAGCATTGCCTCAATCACATGACACACAAAGTGTATGTGGTGTGTAGCAGTGCCTCAATCACATGACACACACAGTGTACGTGGTGTGTAGCAGTGCCTCAATCACATGACACACACAGTGTACATGGTGTGTAGCAGTGCCTCAATCACATGACACACACAGTGTACGTGGTGTGTAGCAGTGCCTTAATCACATGACACACACAGTGTACGTGGTGTGTAGCAGTGCCTCAATCTCATGACACACACAGTGTACGTGGTGTGTAGCAGTGCCTTAATCACATGATGCAGAGTGTATGGTGGTGTGTAGCTGGTGTGCCTCAATCATGGCACAAAGTGT
>JADBJO010017537.1:17500-37439 GCA_016801955.1 Conus betulinus | reverse complement strand
AGGAGACGTTGTGTGTTGCATGCGGCGTGCACATCTGTGGCTTGCTTGTGTGCAGGCGTTCCTCAAGGAGTTGACTTGCCGCATTTCATTACAAAAATTAACATTGGACTCTTTCCTTGGTTTAGGGATACTATTCACCAGATCAAATGAAAAAAAAATATTTCAGCTTGTATAGACAAGAGTAGGTAAATGATCAAGACAACATCGATCATTCAGTCAGGTCGAGCAGTCACCATGATCAGTCCCTTGGATATCGTTCATACCCAACCAGTCAACCTTTGTGTTTTCATTTAAATGCTGTGCGTAGTTTCTCATCAGCGATTCGAAAGTTTCATATTGGTTCTCGGCGCGGTAAAAATGAAAACGAAGGCACTCATTCATAGAATCCACTTGTATGAATCGAAAAGCTCGCAAACTGTAATACCCCGTGTTGGCAAGATTTCCACTTCTTGCCCTCATCGTCCGTGGCCTTTATCCCACTGTCTCGGAGCTCATCGAAAAATGACATTAAATTCCACATTGGTCCTCATCGATCACCTCGCACTTTTTGCCTTTTTCACGTGTATCCCTCATCTCATCTGGACTAGCCTTTCTCACAATTGTCCTCAAAGCTCACTGGCCTTTCTCAATTCCCTCGGCATTATGAGGCCTCAATCGTATTTATAGTCACGCTTGTCGCCCTTTCTCAACTATCTGTCCTGGGATCACACAACTACGAAGCCTTTGCTGTTCTCACGAGCGGGGCGTACATCACTGCAAATCCTACACTTTATCCTCATCTCACTTCTGGCCTTTCTCACATTGTCCTCAGCATCACTATGGCCTTTCTCACATTGGTCCTCATCGTCACTGCTGGCCTGTTCCCATAAGTGTCCTCGTCCTTCCTTTTCATTTTCATCTCGCCATTTTCTCTCCATGTCTTCATCGGTTTTCTTTCCTCATAGCCATTTATCCTTATCGGGTCGTTTAACCTGTGCTCCTCATTTGTCCTTTTTAATCCCCTCACCATCTCATTTCTCCCTTTGATTCCATCATGACGTCTCATCCGTTCTTTCTTTCCCTTCGCCATGTTTCTCAACCACTAGGTCTTTTCTTTACACGAGGTGTTCTCTTCACATCTGTTTCTTTCTTTGTCAGCACTATGTCCTTCATCACTTTCTTGTCTTTCTCTACCACATGGTCCTCAATCACAGACACCTTTTTTCCCCATTTTGACATCCATGTCTTTTCCTCATCCCTTATGTCCTCAAACCCTCTATGTCTTTTCTGGTCTTACATGTACTCGTCCCTCATGTCTACTTTCACGACACACACGTGTTTCTTTCTGACCATGTGGCTCAACCACTAGGTCTTTCTGTTCCATGAGCCTATCCTTCACAGACACCTGTTGCTTCGGACCCATGTTCTTCGTGTTATGCCTTCATGCCATGTCATCCCATTTCTCACCACGTCGTTTTTTCAAGCAAATAACGTGGTTTTCTCTTTTCATTTATTCCCGTTCCCATCATTCCTCACCATTTTTTCTTTCCATCGTCGTCATCGTTAAAAAAAGAAAATCTCATGTTTTTCAACTTCCATGTTTCTCGCACGTCCTCTTTCGTTATTTCCTTTCCTTCTTTCTTGTCCTGGCCTGCTGTTCTCCCTTCTTCACGATGCCCTGACTCGTTCTTTTCCTGTCTCACCCTGTGCTGATAATATACCAGCTCATGATGTCCTCATCCATCTTCCCTTTTCCAATGATATTCTCCGCCCATCCTCTCTTCTTTTCTTTCTTTAAAACCATCTTCATCCCGCCCATTCTTTCTCACAAAGTTTAGTCTTAGTCCTGCCCCCCTCCCCCCCCCCCCCCACCCCCCCTGTTCCCCCCTGTAAGAACACAAAAACCACGTCTTCATCCATCTTTCCTTTCTTGTCACTAATGTCCTCATCATGTGTTCTGGAGCCGCCCCCACAAACATCATCTTTCCTTTCACTAATGTCCTCATACATCTTTCCGTTCTCACATGTCACTCATCCATCTTTTCCTTTCTCACGAATGGTCCTCATCCATCTTTCATTTCACAGTCATGCCTCATACATCTATGTCCTTTCTCACAATGAACATCTTTCCTTTCCTCATAATGTCCTCATCCATCTTTTCCTTTTCTCATAATGTCCTCATCCATCTTTCCTTTCTCATAGTGTCCTCATCCATCTTTCCTTTCTCATAATGTCCTCATCCATCTTTCCTTTCTCATAATGTCCTCATCCATCTTTCCTTTCTCATAATGTCCTCATCCATCTTCCTTTCTCCTTGTCCTCATCCATCTTTCCCTTTTCTCATAGATGTCCTCATCCATCTTTCCTTTCTCATAATGTCCTCATCCATCTTTCCTTTCTCATAATGTCCTCATCCATCTTTCCTTTCTCATAGTGTCCTCATCCATCTTTCCTTTCTCATAATGTCCTCATCCACTCTTTCCTTTCTCATAGTGTCCTCATCCCATCTTTCCTTTCTCATATGTTCTGTATGAGGATCCTGACCCGTCTTTTTCCTTTTCTGATGAGGTCCTCACCCAGATCTTTCCTTTCTGATGATGTCCTCATCCATCTTTCCTTTCTTGGAGTCTTTCCCTCTTTTTCATTTCTCACGATAATCTTTCTAGGCATCTTTTCTGTTCTCATAGTGTCCCTATCCGCCATGGGGTTTCATTCTGCTGTCCTCATTTCATCCTTTTCCTTGTCGTACAGTTCTCCTCCCATCTTTCCCTGTCTTACCGTATCTTAGTGTCCCTTTCCGTTCCCCTCCGTACCTTGTGTCCTCGGCAGTCTTTTCTTTGTGATGGATGTGCTCTTCCCATCTTTCCCTTCTATACAGCATGCCCTGGTCTGTGCTACCTCTACTTTAGTATAAAGTCCGTACCCCAGTTTATTTTCAGTAGGTAGGAACATCCGTTCATATCTGGCACCATTGTTATTTTCAGTGTAGGACATCCCGTTTGCATACCTGCAACCCAGATGGTCACTTGTGGTGAGGGATAGTCCAGTTCACATGTTTGGCACCACGTCACGTCTCCGTAAGGTGTAGGCTCTGGTGTGCACTAACCCCCGGCACCATGCTGCCTTCTGTGTACCATGCCTACCTCTCCGCGCACACCTATCACCGTTTCCTGTTTTCTCCCCCAGTTGTGTACGCTGGCACATGGCCATGATGCTGTTGCCGTAAGAACTAGGATATCCGTGCGCGTCCTGTGACACTGTTCCACTTAATCGTGGTGGCATGGATCCGTCGCACGTGGGCATCGTGTACGCTCGCCGTTAAGCTCATGATATTCGACGCATGTCTTGCGCTGGCGTTTTCTCCCGAAGGTGTGGTACCTGGCATTGTGACTTATCTGTGAGATGGTTGCAGACCTGTGCCCCGCCTTGCGGCGACATTACTTCGCCCTCGTGACGTGTAGGACACTCCAGTGCGTCGCCCCGATTCTGGTTACTTTCCGCTGTAGAAAGCCTCGTGCGCGCCCGATACGTGTTACTTTTCGCTTGTAGGACCTCGTGCGCGCCCGATACTGTGTTTACTTCGCCTTATAGTGTAGGACAACAGCGCTGTCGGCGCCCGATACTGTGTTACTTTTCGCGTAGGACCTCGGTGCTCGCCCGATACTGTGGTCCACTTTCTCGTCCGTATAGTGTATGACCTCGGTGCCTCCTGGCGATTATATTACTTGCTTCTGTGTTAGTGAGTATCTTTGCCCACCTGGCACCGACCTGCATCCTCTTCTCGGATGGTGTGGGCAGCCAAAACGTGGCGCATGTTTTCCCCCTTTCATCCCTCAGCTTAGAGCCTTGAACCCCTCGTGGAACTATGTTGATTCAGTCACGGGCATTTTTGCGGTCGTTCCACCGACCATCTGCCATTTTCAGGGGCTGTCCACCACGCAAAGGACAGAAAGTTCTGTCAGCAACCCCCCCCCCCCCCCCCACACACACACACGATAACACACCAAACGCCACGCACCCACCCACCCACACACACACAACAACCCCGAGAACAACACACACCACACCCACACACTAGAACACACACACACACACGCCAACCCCACACCCCACACACACCCACACACACACACACACACACACACACACACCGAGGATCACACACACCACCACACCCACAACACAGCACACACACACACGACCACACCCACACACCAAAACCCCCCCACACGACATACCGAACACACACAGAGTGGGAAGGAAGAAAGAGAGAAGAGAGAGAGAGAGAGAGAGAGAGAGAGATAGAGATAGCGTATTGTTACACGTCCCATGGAAATCAGTGCTTTTTCTACAAGTCAGGGCGATCGACATCTCAGGACATATGATGGGAACCAGCCCATGCTAGTAAGTCCCTGGCCTAGATACCATAATTTCAACATTTTTCCTGAACGATTTCCGGTCTCTCTCCATTTTTGTTTTTGGTTTGGGTGGTTTGTGATAGCGTTCAGGTTTTTTTTTTTGTTCCCAGTTTGCTTCCCTATTCTTGCTCGTTTTTGTTGTTGTTGTTGTTGGTTGGTGTTCTTAAATAGTTTTATGTAATTTAGATTGGAATTATTTACTCATTGCATCATCAATGTCTAAGCTTGACGGTCATTTACCGGACAATAATCATTTTTTTTTATAACTCTTGGTGGTGGCAATGATTTTAATCGATAAGGTGCTTTGCTGACACTCACAACACACACCAACACACACACACGACACACACACACACACACACACACCACAACAACCTCCACACTCATCACAGTCAACGCATTGACCCACCACCACCACTTATACTCGCGCGCGCACCTACACCCACGACACAGGCAACACACACGTCGCGCTCGCGCGACGCGCGCCAACCACACACACCACACACACACCACACACACTACAACCACACACACAGAGGTGAGTCAAACGCATAGTCATGCATGGACATACGCCTACCGCAACGCGCGCGTCACCATACCCCCACCAGCCACATTCACACACAACCACACACACACACACACCACACACACACACCACACCACACACAGAGTCACCTCATGTGAACACACGGACTCCTTACGCTCGCGCAGCCGCACATACACACACACACACACACCCACACAGACACCCAACACCGCGCGCGTGGTGGTGCACGCAACACACACCCCCGCACGCACGCACTGCACACACGCACGCCACGTGGTGGTTGTGTGATGTGGTGTGTGTTTGTGTGTGTGTGTGTGTGTGTGAACTGTGCGTGCGCGCGCGCTGCACACACATCCACATACCACACGCAACGCATTCCACTCATGGACGCACACGCGCACCTACACACACACACACACACACACACACACACACACACACACACACACACACACACCACATACGCACACGCACACAGATAGATAGATAGATAGAGGAAGAGAGAGATAGAGATTAGAGAGAGATGCTGATGACTGACCGACCGAGCGGAACTCGCCATTGATGAGACACCCAGCCAACCAGACACCGACTGACGTGGCGAGTGATATTATAGAGAGGAGGATAGAGAGATAGATAGAAGAGAGAGAGAGAGACAGATGACAGAGAGAGACAGAACAGACCGACAGACAGCGATAAAAGGACAAGCGGGGAGTAGACACGACTAACGGAGGACGGGAACGGTTTGAACGGAGAGAGAGAGACAGAGACACAGACAGACAACAGACAGACAGACAGACGATAGCGCGAACGGAAGACCGAAGAAATATGACAGACGGATGGACGGACGGACAGTATGACCGACGCAGAGCGAGAGAGAGAGAGAGGAGCGAGGAGAGAGGATATTCTATTTCAGTCCCGTTCATATCCTTACTCCTCACTTATTCTCACGATCCGTCTTCAAACCCGACTTCCTGCCCTTTGAGACAAGTTTCAACAATCGCTCCCCTTCGCCGGACGTCCGCCCGAACCCCTCAGCACCGGGATCAACCCCAATGCCTTCAGACGGCGTTCCAAGGCACCCTCCCTCCTGAAATTCCCCCTTCTTTCGACTTTTTACTACTCGGGGTCAACAGAGGTGCCATCTCCTTGGTTCCTAGACAAAACGTGATCCTCCGCTCGCTAAAGGCTGTTCCTATGTCCACATGTGCTAAAAAAAAGAAGCAAACACATCCTCCAAAGCTAACAGGGCCCTTAACCGTATTAAATACGGCTAAAGACTCGTCAAGTGCCCTGTTGGTTGGCCTAAGAACGTCATGCTTCTCGTCGAATGAATTGCTGTTGGGTGGAGTGGGGGTGGGAGACGGGGGGTTTGGGGTGGGGTGTGGGACTCGACCTTACAGCCCAATAGGCGCAGTCAGGTGATTTTTAAATTAATGCGCTTAATGACTCGTGAATGACTCGTGAAGGTTTATGTATCATCGTCATGAAGCGAAAAAAAAAAAACCTAACAGGGCCAATGGCTCGCAGTCAGACGTGCATATAAAAACGCTTGAGATGACTCGTGAATGTTCTATTATGTGGACAACAAAGTGTTTTTATTACCGGTCGAACAATAATAAAGCAGAAAGAAAAAAAAAAAGGGGGGTTGTGGGGGGGTGTGGTACTATACAGCTAGCAGGGCCCAATGGCGCAGTCCAGATGGTATTTAAAAACCGCCTAGATGATTCCGTCTGAATGCTCTGTTAAGTGGGACTGAAATAATGAGAGTTACGCATCATCATCAAATAAAGGGAAGGGAGGGAGAGGGGTTACACCAGCCTTACAGGGCCAATGGCCGCCAAGGGTCAGATGGTATGAAAACGCCTGACTGACTCGTGAATGCTCTGTTAAAACTGGACTAAAATAAGACTTGACAATCATCATCAAATAAAAGGAGGGGAGGGAGAGGGGGTACAACAGCTTGCAGTGCCAATGGCGCAGTCAGATGTATTAAATACCCCTAAATGACTCGTGTAGCTCTGTTAAGTGGACTAAAAAAAAAAGGTGATCTCGTCGATAATAATGGAAAAAAGCGAGGGGGGGGGGGGGGGGGGGGGGTGGGGGGGGGGGGGTGGGTTTTATGCAGTTACACAGGGCCAATGGCGCAGTCAGAGGGTATTAAATACCCTAATGACACTCGTGACATGCCCCGATTGTACGAGATTAAAGGGCAAAAAAAAGTTGATGTCATTATCAAATAAAGAAAGGAAAACATCCACACAAACAAGTGCCCAATGGCGCAAGTCAGATGGAAAGTACAAAATAAGTACTCCTAATGACTCTGAATGCCTTGTTTACGTAGGTGTACTAACTTTAAACAGTTACTGTTCTCATTTAAACTTCGGGGTTAAAAAAAAAAAAAAAAAGAAAAGTAAACAGGTAAGCGGCCCAACGGCGCAGTCCAGATGGTATTAAATACGCCTAATGACTCGTGAATTGCCCCTCGTTACACCTGGCTAAAAAAAGTTAATTAATACTGGAATGAAAGGGAAAGATCCTCCACAGCTAACACAGCCAATGACGCAGTCAGATGGTGTTCGAATGAACTCGTTTGAGCCCTGTGAAGTGCACAAGGCTAGTGTTTATATTGTAAGCTAACCGAAAAAAGAAAAACAAAAGCACGTACCGCTGGAAGCACGCGTGTGGGTCAGATGACCATCGCCACTCAGGTCGGGTCACGGACGTCTAGAACCTTGGAGAGCTGCACCCTGTTTGATCCCGAGACGAGGGGGGGTGGAGCCAAAGAACCCGAGGATGGGCGGGTCGCGGAACCGCCGTGCTATGGCGGGTTTGGTTTTTCGGGGTGGTTGGTGACTTTTGGTGCTGGGTTTCGGGTGTCGTCTTGTCAACGGGGGGTGGTTTTGTTGAATCTGTCCAAAGTATGATGAGGTTTTGAGGTGGATCGTAGATAACTGGGAAAAGTCTGGTGTTTTCTGAAATATATCTGGTACATGTACGTAGGTAGTATAGACACATATCTACATGCGCGTGCACCACGCGCAACCTCACACAGCACACACACACAACACACACACACACACACACACACACACACATATTATATATATATCCATACTATAATATATATATCTATATATAATATATAGATTATAATATATGATATATTATATACTACACCATACATACAGACACATAACGTTATGCATGCGACACCGTGCCTCTCGCACACGCCCACGTACACACACACACACACACACCAACACACCAACACACAACATACACAACAAACCCACACACACACCACCACCACAACACCACCCACACCGTAAATACAACACATACACACACGGTGTACACGCACACCCAAACACTCTCTGTATCTCTCTGATCGCTCTCTCTCATACACACACACACACACCCACACACATACACACACACCACCACACACACACAACATACAACCCCACAGGTACACACACACATACTCATCACGCTACTTCACATGCGCCGCTCACCGACACCACCAACCACACACACACACACACACAACAACACACACAAACACAAGCACGCACACAACTGCGGGCCCCCCACCCACCACTCCCACACACACCCCCCGCACACACACCACCACGCACGCACGCACGCACAACACCACACACACATTTACACTGCACATCACATAGGTCTCTGAGCGCGTTATGACTTGAGCTCGGGTGCTGACAACACACACACCCACACACCCACAACACACACCACACAACACACACACCCCAACACCCCACACACCACACCCCGAGTGACACAATTGGCAGGATGTCCATTGCAGAGAACGTTGGTGAATTCGGACTTGGCGTAAACATTCTTTTTCTACGTGTGTCTGGGGTCTTCCCGTCGTCGCGGTCGTGGGTCCACTTCAGGGTGTAGTTCGTGATATTATATAACTGCCGCTCTAAAACGCTTCCGGCGTCTTCAACACTGGTGCGCCCTCCCCATTAACCCCCCCCCCCCCCCTACCACCCGTCCCCGCTTCAGATATTGGCTTTCATTTGTGGTGTGTGAACGGCCGTTGGCCTCTCTTACCACACGTCTGTTTGGGCACTGTGTGTATTAAACTTTTTTTTTTTTCCGAGTGTCCCTACCATTGTGTACAGGTTGTTCAGCGTTTTTCTCTCTGATTATCGTAGGACCACTAACTTCCGCACGGCTTGTTCCCCCCTCCCCCCCCCCCCCCCCCCCCCTTCCCCTCAGTGCCTGCCTGGCTCCTGATCCATGCTGTTCATCTTCATTAGGCAGTTTTGATGTGCGATTGTTGCCGGGTTGGTAATCACGTGCTGCGTCGCAGAAGTTTTTTTTCAAATCGATTTTTTTTAAGTCAACACATAACGTAAATTGATCAGAGTGGGCCGGTGTCACTTAGCATGGCTTAGTTTTTATTCCGACCGAAGGACCAGCAGCATTGAATTGCTAGGAGGAATGATGTCCTGTACACCGTGTGTCAATCGGAGTTGTTTTCCGGGACGAGAGCGATGTCTGGGTTATTTTGTTTTGTGTGTTTGCCTGTGTTTTACTTGTTAGCATATGCGTTTTTTTTGCCACGGGGGTGGGGTATAAGTTGAAGCCCTGGAAATGCCAGCTTGTGTTCCGGCTCGAAACTGTGTGAACAGCAGCAGTGCCCGTGCCCAGCTCCGATAGTGCCAGTGCAAGTTTGGTACTGGTAACGCTTTTCAGCTTGGAGTAAGTCCTTTCGCTTCAAAGTCATTTAACCTTTATCACTTGGAGATTGTGGATCCGATATGACGCGAGTGTTGTTGTTAAACAACTATCTTCGGACGAGCCCGATCTAACACGCCATTCCTTCGTTTCTATCCAGCCATCAAAGTCGTTCACTCGGTGGTGGGGGGGGGGGGTGGGTGTGGTGTTGAAACATTTGTAAAAGCGCGGGCTTCTAGACTAACAGTCTCTCTCTCAAACTCGGGCGGCGCGCGCGCACACCAACCACACCACACACCACCACACACCCACCACACACACCAACACGCACGCACGCACACCCACCCACCCACACGCACACACACCGCCGCCCCACACACACCCACACACCACACACACGCACACACACACCCACACACAGCACACACCACGCCACACACCCACACCACAGAGTTCTCCTGCAGTTTTCTCCGTTCTACACTCTATTGTTCACTTCTTGCACTTAGCATTTTTCTTCAGGGTTGACCTCCGTTTAACAAAAACCCCTGTCACTATAGGTCACGACCGCTACTGGTATTATCCATACTAGTCTCACCCCTGATTACTGCCTGCCGTCTCCTGGGGGGAGTCAGTGCCCGACACCTTTCTGTTTACAGTAGCACGTTTCTGCTCCTGGTTGATGTAGCCTTTGTTCTGATATTCTCCCGGCTTTGTTGCTGTTCACCTCTGTCTGGAGCGACACAACGGTGCAGCTCCAAGTGATTATTTTGTTTTCGTCGTTACCGTGAACCACTTTGCTTTGTGATACCGCTCATAGTATGCAACACATCCATCATTGCTGCGATTTCTTTTGTGACACGGCTGGTAGTATCCAGGCAATATTTCGTTGCTGAGATTCCTCGCGCATCCGTCAAAGTATTATAAAAGCTGATTCAGATCTGCAGACCCGGTTGCAGAGAAGTGATGCCCGAGCCAGGTTCGGCGTGAGGCCATGTTCAGGTTGTGCGTCGACACTCACCAAGGTGGTAGGGCGGACGTCATCACGCATCACCAAGGTGGTAGGGCAACGTTCATCACTCACCACGGTGGTAGGGCGGGACGTCACTCACTCACCCACCCAGGTGTAGGCAAAGACGTCATCACTTACCAAGGTGGGTTGGCAGACGTCACCACTCACCAAGGTGGTATGGCAGACGTCATCACTCACCAAGGTGGTAGGGCGGACGTCATCACTCCCCAAGGTGGAAGGGCAGACGTCATCACTCACCAAGGGGGTAGGCGGACCGGGGTAGTCCATCACTCACCCAAGGTGGTAGGGCGGTCCCACTCCCATCACTCATCCAAGGTGGTAGGGGCAGACGGTGGTTGGGCATCACTCACCAACGGGTGGTATGGCGGGCGGGATAATCGCAACAGGAGGCCGGTCGGAGGGGTTGGGGGATGGAGGGGTTGGTGAGAGTGGATGTGTAGGGGGTTTACCGCCCACAACTGCGCACCAATACCATCAGAACATCAAGACATGAAGCCCCAGGCATATATGAACTCGTCTTTGCAACGGCCTGGGCTGCTTTAACAACCCCTGAGCTTATTATTTAGTGGAGTGGGTGGCGGTGTTGTTAGGAAAAGGTTGGGGTGGGATTCCTGAAGCAACTACGCTGAATCACGTTGATTAAAGAAATCTTGGCCTTCTTTTTCTTTTCTTTTTCTTTTTAATAAAATGATTTAGATCCATGCGAGTTTCGAGTCTCGGTCTCCGTATCAGCTGGCCTTAAAAATGCTTATAGCCCTGATGTTTACTCTGATCCACTTAAACTGTGTAAATTTCAGACTGATACCGCTTGTAACTCTTTATAGATACCCCGCTTTTTTGGCCCCCTATTCCCAGTGGCGGAGGATTTTCTGATGCTCATCACAACAACACCTTTCCTTTTTCTCTGCTTTCTTTCCTGTGCTTCATTCGGCATTCTGTCACACCAGGTTATTGTACTTTTCAGATCCAGTGTTCTCTCCATTTCCCTACCCTTGTACGTTCACTCCTGTTTGATTTTGCAGATAGCCTTCACTGTACGTATAAACAGTTGTGGACATGCTTTAACGGTTCAGTCACTGTAGATCTGCGAGAGAGCCTTCACTGTATCGTATCAACAGGTTTGGACATGCTTTACGTTCACTCCTGTATGATCTGCAGAGAGCCTTCACTGTATCGTATAAACAGGTTGTTGGACATGCTTTAACGTTCACTCCTGTTGATATCTGCATAGAGCCTTCACTGTATCGTATCAACAGGTTGTGGACATGCTTTACGTTCAGTCCTGTATGATCTGCAGAGAGCCTTCACTGTATCGTATCACAAGGTTGTGGACATGCTTTACGTTCACTCCTGTATGATCTGCAGAGAGCCTTCACTTTATCGTATAAACAGGTTGTGGACATGCTTTACGTTTTCACTCCTGTATGATCTGCAGAGAGCCTTCACTGTATCGTATCAACAGGTTGTGGACATGCTTTACGTTCACTCCTGTATGATCTGCAGAGAGCCTTCACTTTATCGTATAAAACAGGTTGTGGACATGCTTTACGTTCACCTCCTGTATGATCTGCAGAGAGCCTTCACTTTATACGTATCAACAGGTTGTGGACATGCTTTGCGTTCACTCCTGTATGATCTGCAGAGAGCCTTCATCACTGTATCGTATCAACAGGTTGTGGACATGCTTTACGTTCACTCCTGTATGATCTGCAGAGAGCCTTCA
Organism: Conus betulinus; assembly: GCA_016801955.1. NCBI lineage: Eukaryota > Metazoa > Mollusca > Gastropoda > Neogastropoda > Conidae > Conus > Conus betulinus. Next base: position 25,029 of record JADBJO010017537.1, on the reverse strand, counting down.
CTGTATCGTATCAACAGGTTGTGGACAGCGTGGAGCTTTACGTTCACTCCTGTATGATCTGCAGAGAGCCTTCACTGTATCGTATAAACAGGTTGTGGACATGCTGAAAGGGTTGGACCCACCCACCCACCACCACTTTCCGAGAACGTCCAGTGTTCTCGAGGTCCACTGTAGTTGGATTATTTTTAATATTTCATGGATTTGAACCTGGGGCCCTTCAGGTTTTTCCCCGTGCTCCTCCCTCCTCTAATTCTTTAGTTCTTCCACCACCGCCCATAACCACTGTTTTGCACATTATTCTGTTTCCATATTTCCCATTCCCCCTTATCCATTTGTGCCATATTCCATATTCCTTTCCCTATGTTCATATTACCATTGTTGCTGTCACATATCGTCATTCCTTGTGTCATATTTCCTTTCACTTACCATATTTCCCTTTTACTTCCTGTTGTCATTTTTCCTTTTCCTTCTGTGTATTTCCATTTCCTTCTGGGAGATCCCTTGTGTCATATTTCCCTTCCCTTGTGTATATTTCCCTTCCCTTGTGTCATATTTCCCTTTTCCCTTGTGTCATATTTCATAAGTCCCTTGGTCCTATGTCATATTTTCCCTTGTGTCAATATTGTAAATTCCCTTGTGTCATATTTCCCTCCCTTGTGTCCCCTTTTCCCTTGTGTCATATTCTTTCCCTTTCCCCTTTCCCTTGTGTCATATTTCCCATTCCCTTGTGTCATATTTCCCATTCCCTTTGTGTCATATTTCCCTTCCCTTGTGTCATATTTCCCATTCCCTTGTGCCATATTCCCATTCCCCAGTGTCATATTTTCCACATTCTTTGTGTCATACTTCTTATTTTCCCTTGTGTCATATTTTCCCATTCCCTTTGACATATTTCCCATTCCCTTGTGTCATATTTGGTCTTTTCCAACTACACCTCCAGCCTTAAAAGTCATGCAGTCTCCCCCTTCCCCCTCCCCTTTCCCCCCCCTACCCCCCCCCCCCTCCCCGTTTTTCATTCTTGCTTGTTTCAAACAATTTCCTTTCATACACTGCTGAGCGATTATTCTGCATTGCTGCGAAACTTATGACACAGTCATTTCCATTGCTGCCCCTTTACTCTTTCGGCAGTGTTGAACAGTAGGATGGACATACACCATATTCAATTCCATCCAGTTCTCCCCTTCCTATCCCGCCTGTCTTCATCATTCTTATGCTCTTTTCCCCGTCCATCATTTTACGCTTGTGCGCGCTTTACAGCTAAAAACTGCTTTCCGGGAGCCTCCGAAGCATCGTTTCAGTTTTCACGTTGGCTTCTTCTCCTCACATCAATTGGTCTTAAGTTCAGATTCTTCACGCACTCGTCACATCATTCATCCTCCTTCACGTTCCCGTTCCGTCTGTCGGTTATCATCCTCCTGTTCTCTTCACCTCATTGTGTTCTTCATTGACTGTTGTCATGTTCTGCCCCCGGCCTACTCTCAGGTCTGTTTAGGTTCTCTGCGTCTCATCGTGTCAACCTTTCAGTATTAACGCGTTCCCCGTCTTCTCATTCCGACTCGGTCAGTGCTGGTTGTGTCCACTAGGACTCTGTCGCTGTCCTGTTTTTCATTATGGTCATCATTCTCCGCAACGCTCTTCTCTTTCCTTCGCTGTCCTCGTCCGTCCTTCGTTCGTCAGCGCCATCCTTCCATTTATATCTGTTGCTCAGTCTTTCCTGCGGTCTTCTCTTCCCCTCCAGTCCAACATTTATCATTCCTCTGAGTTTCGTCCCGCGTTCAGCATTCACCATTCTCGCGTCTCCGCCCCCTCCCTCCGCCCCCTCCCCCCCCCCCCCCCAAACAACCACACCCCTCAAATCCCCCCGGTCCCACATTCATCCGTTCTTTGCCTTTTTTCCTTGCCTTCTTCCCCGTTCACGTTTCCCCCCCACCACCCCCCACCCCCAGTTCTTCGTTTGTTGTTCTCGCCTTTTTCCGTGTCCAGCAATGGGTCAGTTCTCACGCCCCCCCTCCCCCCCCCCCCCCCCCTCCGGCCAATATTTATCATTTTTTCCACCCCCCCTCCTTTCCCTTCTTCTGGCACACATGCACTGCACACGCACGCACGCACGCACGCACATACACCGTCCAACATTCACGATCTTCCACTTTGTTTTATTCTCAGCTCCATCATCCATCCTTTCCACCTTTACGTGCAGTCCCCAGTTTGCATCATTCTGACCTTTCCTCAGTCCAGTTTGCATCATTCTGACCTTTTCCCTCAGTCCAGTTTGCAAATCATTCTGACCTTTTCCCTCAGTCAGTTGTTGCATCATTCCTGACGTTTTCCTCTCAGTCCAGTTTGCATCATTCTGACGTTTTCCTCAGTCCAGTTTGCATCATTCTGACCTTTTCCTCAGTCCAGTTTGCATCATTCTGACGTTTTTCCTCAGTCCAGTCTGCATCATTCTGACGTTTTCCTCAGTCCAGTTGCATCATTCTGACCTTTTCCCTCAGTCCAGTCTGCATCATTCTGACCTTTTCCTCAGTCCAGTCCAGTCTGCATCATTCTGACCTTTTCCTCAGTCCAGTCTGCATCATTCTGACCTTTTCCTCAGTCCAGCATTATTCATTGTCACGTGCCCCCCTTCTCCACGCCCCACGCCCACCTATTCAACATTCATAGTTTTCACCTATTCACATCATAGTTTCACCTATTCAACATTCATATTTCACCTATTCAACATTCATAGTTTCACCTATTCAACATTCATATTTTCACTTATTCAACATTCATATTTTCACTTATTCAACATTCATAGTTTCACCTATTCAACATTCATAGTTTCACCTATTCAACATTCATAGTTTCACCTATTCAACATTCATATTTTCGTTTATTCAACATTCATATTTCACTTATTCAACATTCATAGTTTCACCTATTCAACATTCATAGTTTCACCTATTCAACATTCATATTTTCACTTATTCAACATTCATATTTCACGTATTCAACATTCATAGTTTCACACTATTCACATTCATAGTTTCACCTATTCAACATTCATATTTTCACCTATTCAACATGCATAGTTTCACCCATTCAACATTCATATTTTCACCCATTCAACATTCATATTTTCACCTATTCAACATTCATATTTAGTTTTCCTATTCAACATTCATAGTTTCACCTGTTCAACAATCATAGTTTCACCTATTCACATTCATATTTTTCCCAATTCAAACATTCATCGTTCTCAAGTTTCCCTGTTCAATATTCATCATTTTCAAGTTTTTCTCTCCTGTCCTGTATTCACAACTCTTACGTTTTTCCCCTACTCCCAACATTTATCATTTTCGCGTTAGCGCGTTTTCCCATCGGGGCCATATGCGCCATCCTTACTTTTTTTTTAACCCCCCCCCCCCCCCCCCCCACCACACACACACACACACACACTCCCGCTTTTAAACACCCATTTTCTGTCCCCTGTTGCCCCTCTTTGGTCATTCTGAAGTTCTTTTTTTGATTTGTTTCACGATTATCATGTTTCAGTTCAGTTGCTCATTCACCATGTTCTCATTCTTGTCTGTCGGTAATATTTGTTTCGGTTTTCTTGTTCTCGTTGTGTCTTTATTCATATTCCTTACTTGTTTTCTTTCTTCATCATGTTAACGTTCTCCTGTTCTTGTTGTTGTTCATATACTCTTAAAAAATCATTCCTTCCGTTAACGGTATTTTTTTTTTTAATTCTCATCCTGTCCATCATTCGCTAACTCCAGTCCTATCCACTACTGAAATTTCTCATGTTATTCACCGTCCATTATTCATTATTTTCACGTTTTTCTCTCATAATCTCATCCATTTCACGTTTTTCTCTATTCATCTCATCCATTTCACGTTTTTCTCTATTCGTCTCATCCATTTCACGTTTTTTCTCTATTCGTCTCATCCATTTCACGTTTTTCCTCTATTCCTTTCCCTTCAACGTTATTCTCAATTCATCCATCCATTCACGTTTTTCTCAATTCATCTCATCCATTCCACGTTTTTTTCTCTATTCCATCTCATCCATTTCACATTTCATCTCATCCATTTCACATTTTTCTCTATTCATCTCATCCATTTCACGTTTGTCTCTATTCATCTCATCCATTTTTTTTTTTTTCTATTCATCTCATCCATTCACGTCCATTTTTTCTCTCCATTCATCCATTCCATTCTCGTTTTCATTCATCTCATCCATTTCACGTTGTTCTCTATTCATCTCATCCATTTCACGTTTTTCTCCTCTATTCATCTCATCCATTTCACGTTTTCTCTATTCCATCTCATCCATTTCACGTTTTTCTTATTCTCTCATCACTTCACGTTTTTCCTATTCTCCTCATCTGCGTCCATCATTCTCTCGTCATCACTTTATCTATTTCTTCCTTGATTGGATCATTCTGACAATATCTTACGTTTATGTAGTCCATCATTCATCATTCTCGTCATCACTTTATCTATTTCTTCCTTGACTGGATCATTTCTGACAATATCTTACTTTTTTATGTAGTCCATCATTCATCATTCTCGTCATCACTTTATCTATTTCTTCCTTGATTGAATCATTCTGACATATCTTCACTTTTATGTAGTTCCATCATTCATCATTATCTCATCACTTTATCTATTTTTCCTTGATTGAATCATTCTGACAATATCTTACTTTAATGTAGTCCAATCTTCAGCATTCTCATTCATCACTTTATCTATCTCTTTCTTCATATGACTTGACATTCACAATATTCTTCCTTTATCTGATTATGTAGTCCATCATTCATACTCATTATGTAGTTCTTCATCATCACTTTCACTTTTCTATTCTTCCTTGATTGAATCATTCTGACAATATCTTACTTTATGTAGTCCATCATTCATCATTCTCGTCATCAGTTTATCTATTTCTTCCTTGATTGGATCATTCTGACAATATCTTACTTTATGTAGTCCATCATTCATCATTCTCGTCATCACTTTATCTATTTCTTCCCTGATTGGATCATTCTGACAATATCTTACTTTATGTAGTCCATCATTCATCATTCTCGTCATCACTTTATCTATTTCTTTCCTTGATTGGATCATTCTGACAATATCTTACTTTATGTAGTTCATCATTCATCATTCTCGTCATCACTTTATCTATTTCTTCCCTGATTGGATCATTTCTGACAATATCTTACTTTATGTAGTCCATCATTCATCATTCTCGTCATCACTTTATCTATTTCTTCCCTGATTGGATCATTCTGACAATATCTTACTTTATGTAGTCCATCTTTCATCATTCTCGTCATCACTTTATCTATTTCTTCCTTGATTGGATCATTCTGACAATATCTTACTTTATGTAGTCGATCATTCATCAATCTCGTCATCACTTTATCTATTTCTTCCTTGACTGGATCATTCTGACAATATCTTACTTTATGTAGTCCATCGTCATGACGCCCGTTTCTCTCTTTCTTTCTTCATGGTCCCGTCCCCTCTTCACCATTTTCACCTTTTCTTCTTTCTTTTCACCCGTGAGAATGGAGTGTTCTCTCGATTCATTGTCCCCCAGTTTTGTCCATCACTGATGGTTCTCACGCTGTTCTATGTTCATGTCACCTTCCCATGTTGCTGTCGCCTCCTCCCTCTCCTGACACACTTCTTTTGTCCATCTCTGATGGTTCTCACGCTGTTCTATGTTCATGTCACCTCCCCATTCTGCTGTCGCCTCCTCCCTCTCCTGAACACTTCTTTTGTCCATCTTGCGCTGCTGTCCTTTTCACCGTTACATCATTGTCACATTCAACTCGTCGCCTGTCCTTCATGGATGTTATGTCATCTCGTCTCACCTATCATCTATGACCGCCCATTCATTTATCACTCACTTTTTATCCTTTCATTCTTCCTCCACTATTATTACCTTCCGCCATCTTCTTACGTTCTCGTCCGAACTATTTTTAATCATTTTTATCGTTCTTCTCCCATCCCTCTTTCATCTACCTCTCCTTTTTCCGTCATTTATCAATCATTTTCCCTTTAATTGTCATTCTCACGTTGTCTTCACGTCCTGGTCATCATTCTCACTGTCCAGTCCCGTCACTCGGTCATTCATTCTCCTTCAGGTCGGTCAGCCATTATTTTCACCATCATTTTTTCATTTTTATTAAGTTTTAGTCCTGTACCCTGTTTTGTCTGTGGTCTTGGCGGTAACTAACCCCTCTCTTTCCAGACATTATTTTGACGTTCCTCGACATCAGTCAGTCATCATTTTCAGTTCTTCTCAGTCACTCATTTGTTGTTTCAGGTTCTTCTCAGTCACTCATTGTTGTTTTTCAGGTTCTTCTCAGTCACTCATTTGTTGTTTTCAGGTTCTTCTCAGTCACTCATTTGTTGTTTTCAGGTTCTTCTCAGTCACTCATTGTGTTGTTTTTAAGTTCTTCTCAGTTACTCATTTGTTGTTTTTAAGTTCTTCTCAGTCACTCATTCGTTGTTTTTTCAGGTTCTTCTCCAGTCGGTCATTTATCATTTTCATGTTCTTTCTTCAGTTAGTCACGTATTGTTTTAACACTCTTCTCCTGTTATTCGTTTATCCTTTTCAAGTTCTTCCTCTATCGGTCATTCATCTTTTCCCCTATATATTTCTCCCGCCAGTCATTCATCATTTTCACGTTCATCTATCGTCACTTCTTTATCACTTTCACGTTCTGTCTTTTGTCATTTATCATTTTCACGTGATATCATAGCAACAGAGTTCTTGGTAAAACAAAACTCGTATCATTTTGTGATGTTGTCGTTCTTAAGTATCTGAATAAAGAAAATGGGCACAATGTGTGCAAAAATAAAAGAATCAAGACTAAGTATAACTCCCATTGCATTTCTATTACATCAGCATTGAAGTATTGTTGTCATAAGAACTTTCGACAAAGCACAGATGTTTTACCAAACCATTCTCGGAGAACAATTTGTCGTCGGGGGCCGGAAAAGTCCAGTTGGTAGAGCGCCGGACTCGTGATCCTGGGGTTGCGGGTTCGAATCTCTGCCGGGCCGTTTCGGAGTTTAACATTGGTTCTGACTCCAATTTCCCATACAGTCCTTCGAATGAGACTATAAACGGAGGTTCCGTGTGTGAACGCACGCGTAACATCTTGCACACACGTTAAAATCCCATCACCAACTTTCGGAAGAGAAGGCCAGTTTGGCTGTTGGTATGGATGACACGTTACACATAGCATGCACCTTCCCCGAAGTTGGAGTATGGCTGCCTTAATGGCGGGATAAAAAAAACGGTCATACCACACAAACTCCACTCCCTTTGATGGGTAGATGGGACTAATCCTTGCCTGTCTACACAGGGAGTGTCCGCAGGAGTATCAGCCTGCAGACGCAGAAAGAAAGAAAGAAAGAAATTGTCGTCACGCCTCACTTCTGATATAAAAAGCTGAAGAGAGAAACATGAGACTATATCTGTTTCTCAAAACCCAAGTTCTATTACATACAAAGGGTTTAAAGAA
>JADBJO010017537.1:0-15000 GCA_016801955.1 Conus betulinus | reverse complement strand
GATGAGGCTGGCTTACTGTCTCTTTCAGAATAAGGTAAGTTGTCAAAAGCTAAGTGTTTTTCATTTGAAGTCTTTTTTTTTGTCTTGAATTCATAAAGAAACTTCCGTGGATTTTTTATTTTAGCGGGACGTTGGATCTTCAGGACAACACCGACTGACTTTGTGTGTGTGTCAGCCAATCTTTTGTATGGCGCACTTGTTCAATGGGGAAATGATCAGTATATAGAAGACACAATATCTTCCAATGATGTCTCATTTCTATGATTGGGTTCTTTCTTCCAGGTCCATGTTTCGTCTGTATATTATAGGAAAATGAAGACACCCGTGTATGCAGCGGACAGATTTGTATTTCACTGTGATGTGATCGTCTTTCCATACAGTGCTAAGTCTGCACAGAACTGATGTCCTTGCTGCTCCTGAGAGGATATATGATTCAAATTCCCACATCGCTGAAAATGAATTCCAGATCTATGACGTTTTTAACAGTTCCGAGCTGAAATAAATCCCCGGTATGTGAACTGTTTAACAGTTCCTAACTGATATAAAAACAGATATATGAACTGTTTGAACAGTTCTTCGCTTCTATTCATGGTTGCATCAGAAGTGGGGGTGGTGTTATGGAGGTGTGTCTTCTCTGTGTTGATATCCATACTATGTCTGGTAGATGTTTTCATCCTGTGTTTTCAACAAACCTTGTTGAGTTCTTGCTCAGTGCTCGCCAGGCCACTAAAGTTATCCGCAAAGTGAAGGTTTGTGAGAGAGATTCTTGCAGTGCTGATCGTGTTAACATGATCCACACGTGGATCATGCAGGATGCATTCCAGGACTGTGTTGAAAGGCACTGCAGAGTGAAGGGCCTCCGACGGATGCTAACTGATATGTGGACCACTTTCCAGGCGCGCTCTTTGTGAGGACTGCACCGGTCACCGTGGTGTACACAATTGCTGGATGCAGTTGATGAACTTTGTCCCGAGATCAGATTTCCTGATAACGCCCATAGCACCCCAGGACAGACTCTGTCAAACGCCTCTTTGAAGTCGATGAAGACATGATAGAACCCTGCTGGTGCTGCAGGTGTTTCTGGCGAAGGTTTAAAGATCTGTTCGATGATACTTCAGCCATTTCAGATACTGCGGTGTCTGTCTGCAACTGCAGTCTATTCAGAATGATTATGAACATTACGTTGCTTACATTGTTGATCTAACTGATCTTGTGGTGTTCTGGCAGTTGAGGATTTCCTCTCTTGGAAGTGGGACGATCAGGGGCCTAGTTTATCGAGTCTGTTTGGCGTTAGCCACTCATTCATGTGCGGATAGCAGTTAATATATCAGTTTACTGCCTTTCCGCCATATTCAAGTGTTCTGCAGGGATGCTGTCAGTGCTTACAGCCTCGCCATATTTCAGGGACTTCACTGCAACTACGACGTTTTCGACAGAGTGTTGGAAAAATCCATCTCCATTGGATGGATTCTGAACTATTAGCATACTGGGATCTCTTTTGTTCTGTTTCTTGTAGAGTTCAAAGTAAACGTCCTCAATCTTCTTACGATGTTTCTTTCTGTATGAGACAGTCAGTGTCTTTATTCTGAGTGGTGCTGACTTTAGTTTGGTTGGGCTATTTTTTCCACAAGATTTAAAGGCTTTTTTTGTGTCGTCGTTATCCAGGTGTTTCTCAAAGTGGATACACTCTTATCATCATCCCGTCTGACATTCATCATTTGTTGCCATGCTCTTCTCTCCTCGTTCCGTCCATCATTCATTTTCATCACATTTCCACTCCTCGTTCCTCCTCGTCATTCATCACACTTGCGTTCTCCTTTCCTATCTTGTCTGCCGTTCATGATCACCATGTTTTCTTGTTTTATCCTGTCCGCCGTTCACGATCACCACGTTCGCCTTTCCTATCCTGTCTGCCGTTCACGATCACCACGTTCTCCTTTCCTATACTGCCTGCCGTTCACGATCACCACGTTCGCCTTTCCTTTCTATCCTGTCTGCCGTTCACGATCACCACGTTCGCCTTTCCTATCCTGTCTGCCGTTCACGATCACCACGTTTCGCCTTTCCTATCCTGTCTGCCGTTCACGATCACCACGTTCTCCTGTTCTCATTCCGTCTGTCATTTGTCATGCTTAAAAGTTCTGCCGTTAATCATTCAACATTTTCGAGTTGTCTGAATCAGTCATCAGTCTCACGATGTTTTCTTTTTGTCCCAGGCCATCATTCATTGATCGTTCTGGCGTTCTCTTCTTTCCCCCCTCCGATCCATCATGGATTCTTCTCCAGTCGTTGTCGTCGTCTCCTCTCCCACCGTCATTGTTCATGACCCCGTTCTCCTCTTTTTCCTCCAGTCTACCGTTCGTCGGTTTCACATTTTGTACATCCGTTCCTGTGTCTATCATTCATCCTCACGTTCTGCTCATGCTATCGTTTCTATCATTCATCAGTTCTCCATGTCCCGTCTTCCTCTCAGTCTCGTTTCTCTCCTCCTCCCCCCCCCCCCCCCCTCTCGTCGTCATCTCTCTCTCTCTCTCTCTCTCTCTCTCTCTCTCTTTCTCCCGACCAGAATCAGATAGGGAGGACACAAAAAGAAAGAGAGATTCCCTCTCCCTGCAGGAAGGGGGGGGGGAAGAGAGAGAAGGGAGAGAGAGAGAGGAGAGACGAGAGAGAGAGAGGGGAGAGGAGGGAGAGAGAGACGAGAGAGAGAGATGAGAGGAGTGAGCGCGAACAAACGAAATATATTTTACCAGGATAATGAGAGAAGCAAATTGTACATGCTTTTTTTCCGTCCAGCCCTGGGGGGAAAGGAAAATATGCAAATCACTATAGCAACGACGACAGGGGAAAAAGGCGAATACACAAATCGATAATTAGACTATGAAAAGCAGACTGATACTACAAAGGCAGATAACAGAATCCTGCATGCATGCACAAGAGAGAGAGAAAGAGAGGGAGAGAGCGAGGGAGAGAGAGGAGAAAGAAAAAGAGGTAGGTTCAGAGAGTGAGAGAGAGAGGTGAGAGAGGTGACCGAAGGGCAGAGAAGATACAGAACATGGCAGAGAGAGACAGAGACAGACAGAGAGAGAGAGAGAGAGAGAGACTGGCAGACAGGCAGAGTGGAAAATTATATTCAACACATTAACAAGATGCAAAAGCGTTTAAACGTACTCCCAGTTTACCTTGAATACGCGTGCACATGTCAAGAAACGTCACAATCAAAAACAAGCGTCATAAAAAAAAAACTCATGCGTCATAATGTATTTCGTCACTGAGATAAAATCTCTCTAAGTACTTTCGGAGGTTTTTCATAAAAAAAAGAAAAACCGTTATGGGCCGTTATAGCCACTAGTAACGGCTATTCTGGTGAAAATAAAACAGCGTGCATCATTCGTGACCCATAATGAATCTACCTACAAATTTTCAGAAAGATCGGCCCAGAGGTTTTGTTTGGAGCGAGTGGAACACATTTTGACCACGGACAGACAGACAGACAGACAGCATTTCTTCGTTCCCATTCTAAAGTACTCCCTGTTCTGTTAAAAACTGGGAGTACAAAAACCATTGTTATACTTATTCCACATATCATTTAATCCTTTTTTTTCAATTCTCGGATTCTGTTTTTAATTCTTTTACTTTCAATGATTTTATGCCTTTTTTGTAGTTTATTTCATTTAAAGTTTGTTTTTCTCGTAGGCTGATCACTGACGACCGATAAACCATTTTGTTCATTAAACGACATGGAAACCCGTACACGCAGATGCACACAAACACACACACACAAACCCTGCACACACACCCCACACACACACACACACACATACAACACACACACACACACACACACACACACCCACACACACACACACATACACACACACACACAACACACACCGCGCCGCGCACCCTCCGCCCTCGCTCGCATGTACAACAAAGAGAGAGAGAGAGAAGAGAGAGAGAGTATACGCGACGCGCGCTTACCAAAGAGAAGAAAACTGCTTGTCAAAACTTGCACATTTCAGGAAAAGTAATGAAAGAAATGTAAGTAACAGAGTTTAAAATGTTTTATTAAGTAGAATAGATAGCTTCGATTGTCGGATGAAATACGATCAAGCTTGGATTCACAGACAGGTGAATGGACGGATGGATGAATGAATAGACAGACAGACAGAATCAAAACAGATACACATAGTTTTTCTTTCCTTGATTTAGGTTTTAATTTATTTATCTAGTTTGGTAGCTGTTTTAGTATGTAAATTATTTATTATTTGATTACAGTGTTTATTTCTTGATTTATTTATTCACTTATTTGTTTATTTATCCATTCTATTTTTTTTTAACCTCTAAACAGTGTTTTGCGGTGTGTATGCCCTGTGATGTAGGAATCGGTATTACCAGTGGAAAGTCTGATGTAGGGAATCACAGTATTATCAGTGGAAAGTCTGAGGCTGATAGGAAACACAGTATTATCAGTGGAAAAAAGTCTGATGTAGGAAACACAGTATTATCAGTGGAAAAGTCTGATGTAGGAAACACAGTATTATCAGTGGAAAGTCTGATGTAGGAATCACAGTATTACCAGTGGAAAGACTGATGTAGGAACACAGTATTATCAGTGGAAAGTCTGATGTAGGAATCACAGTATTACCAGTGGAAGACTGATGTAGAATCACAATATTTTACCAGTGGAAAGTCTGTGATGTAGTCAACACAGTCAAGTTACCAGTGAAAGTCTGTGAAGTAGTCATCACAGTATTACCAGTGAAAGTCTGTGATGTAGTAATTACAGTATTACCAATGGAAAGTTTAAAGTTTCTACATTTACATCAACAAATTTAAATCTTTTACATTAAAATCAGCGCACACGTAGTTGCAGCAACAGTTTTTTTTTCACTTTTTACCCCCTACCCCCCCCCCCCCCCCCCCCCACCCCCCCCCCCCCCCCCCCCACCCCTCCCCCCCACCCCCGCCCCCCCCCCCCCCCCCCACACCACACCCCCCCCCCCCCCCCCCCCCCCACCCAGCACCCCCCCCCCCCCCACCCCATCCCACCCCCCCCCCCCCCCACCCCCCCCCCTTCCACCCCCCCCCACACCACCCCCCCACCCCCCACCCCGCCCCCCCCACCCCCCCTACCCCCCTCCCCCCCCCCCCCCCCCCCCCCCCCCCCCCCACCCCCCCCCACACACAGACACCCCCACCCCCATACGCACACACAGACACCCTGCCCATCCCCTGCTATGTATTAAGACGATTTTTTTATAAAGTGGGGTTTTTTGTTTTTTTTTTACAATCGTTTATATTCTTTTCATTCTTTGGTACATTATTTGTGACTTTTTCTTTCTTCACATTCGTTTGTTTGTTCGCTCGTTCGTTCGTTCAGTTTTGTTTCTTCGTGCGTTTGCTTTTTGTTCGGTCGGTTGGTCGATCGCTCGCTCTTTCAGTCAGTCATTTGTTCAGTCGGTCAGTTGATCGTTCAGTCATTCGTCCGTAAATTTGTTGATCGATCATTCATTCATTCATTCATTCGTTCGTTCGTTCGTTCGTTCAGTCGGTCAATCGGTCGTTCGGATATTCATTCGTATAGTCGGTCAATCGCTCGTTCGGATATTCATTCGTATAGCCGGTCAGTTGGTCGCTCGTTCAGGCATTCATCCTTCCAGTCGGTTGTTCAGACATTTACGCGGTCAGTCGTTCATTCATTCATTTATTCGGTCAGTCGGCCGTTCACTCATTCATTCTTTAGTCGGTCAGTCGGTTGTCAAGTCACTCATTCTTTCAGTCGGTTTAACGATCGTTCATTATTTCATTCGTTCAGTCAGTCAAACGATCGTTCATTTATTCTTTCGTTCAGTCGGTCAAACGATCGTTCATTTATTCATTCGTACAGTCGGTCAAACGATCGTTCATTTATTCATTCGTTCAGTCGGTCAAACCATTGTTCATTTATTCATTCGTTCAGTCGGTCAAACCATTGTTCATTTATTCATTCGTTCAGTCGGGCAGTCGATTCTTTGTTCGTTCATTCGTTCAGTCAGTCGTTCAGTCAGTCGGTCGGTCGTCAACTCATTCATTCGGTCAGTCGATCGTTCAGTCAGTCAGTCGGTCGTCAAGTCATTCATTCGGTCAGTCGATCGTTCAGTCAGTTGGTCGGTCGTCAAGTCATTCATTCGGTCAGTCGATCGTTCATTTATTCAGTCGATCATTCAATCATTCGTTCATACAGTCTGTCATTCAATCATTCAATTATTCAGTGGATCGGTCGGTCATCCAATCATTCATTCGTTCAGTCGGTCAATCATTCATTCCTTTAGTCGGCCGATCGGTCGTTCAGTCATTCGCTCGTTCAGTCGGTCATTCATTCATTCGTTCAGTCGATCGTTCAGTCATTTCTCCAGTCGGCCGTTCGGTCAATCATTCGTTCAGTCGGTCATTCATTCAGTCGGTCAGTTGGCCGTTCGGTCAATCATTCGGTCAGTCGGCCGTTCAGTCAATTATTCGTTTGGTCGGTTAGTAGGTCGTTCAGTTATTCATTCGTTCAGTCACTTGATCGGTCATTCATTCATTCATTCATTCATTCATTGGTTCAGTCAGTCGCTCAGTCACTCGTTCATTCCGTCGATCGTTCAGTCGTTCATTCAGTCGGTCGGTCAGTAATTCATTCGTTCAGTCGGTCGTTCGGTCACTCATTCGTTTAGTCGGTCAGTCATAAATTCATTCATTCTGTCAGTCGATCGCTCAGTCATTAACTCATTTAGTCAGCCATTCGGACAATCATTCGTTTAGTCATCAATTCGTTCAGTCGGTCATTTGGTCAGTCGTCAGTTGGCCGTTCAGTCAATCATTCGTACGGTCGGTTAGTCGGTCGTTCAGTCATTCATTCGTTCACTTTATTCGTTCAGCCATAGATTCGTTCGGTCAGTCATTCAGTCTCATTCAGTCGTTCAGTCAAGTTGTTTCAGTCGTTAAGTCGCTCGCTCATTCATTCATTCATTCATTCATTCATTCAATCAATCAATCAATCAATCGGTCGTTCAGTCGTTCATTCATTCATTCAGTCGGCTGGGTCAGTAATTCCTTCGTTCAGTCGGTCGATCGGTCGTTTTGTCATTTATGTGTTCAAGTCAGTCGGTCATTCATTTGTTCAGTCGGCCAGTCGATCGTTCAGTCATTAATTCATTCGGTCGGCCGTTCGGACAATCATTCTTTCAGTCGGTCGGTCAGTCATTCGGTCAGTCGTCCGATTAGTCGGTCAGCCGACCGTTCAGTCATTCGTTTGTTCAGTCGGTCGGTCAGTCAGTCCTTCGTTCAGTCGGTCGTTCAGCCGGTCGTTTAGTCCTCTCGATCAGTCATCGGTATTTCCGTCATTCCTTCGTTCAGTCGGTCGTTCAGTCCTTTCGATCAGTCGATCGGTATTTCCGTCATTCCTTCGTTCAGCCCGTCGTTCAGTCCTCTCGATCAGTCGATCGGTATTTCCGTCATTCCTTCGTTCAGCGAGCCGACGGGCTTACGGTGAGGCACAGGTGCAGAGCGTGATGAGGGGGGGGGGGGGGGGGGGGGGGGGGGGGGTACGTGGTTGCGGATACTGGTCGTGACAAGGATGGGCGTACGTGGGAGGGAAGGGGGTGGTGGTGGTGGTGGTGGAAAATGACGTGTGGAGATACGTGGGACGTGGATGTAGGGTATGCCGTGGGTGGGTGCAGGGTGGCAGATGCAGCGTACAACATGGTAGTGGGTATAAAGGACAGGGAATGCAGCGTACAACATGGCTGAGGGTATAAAGGACGGGAATACAGCGTACAACATGGCTGCGGGTATAAAGGACGGGAATACAGCGTGCAATATGGCTGAGGGTATTGAGGACGGGAATACAGCAGATACAACATGGCTGAGGTATAAAGGACGGGAATACAGCGTACAACATGGCTCGGGGTATAAAGGATGGGAATACAGCGTACAACATGGTAGCGGGTATAAAGGACGGGAATACAGCATACAACATGGCTCAGGGTATAAAGGATGGGAATACAGCGTACAACATGGTAGCGGGTATAAAGGATGGGAATACAGCGTACAACATGGTAGCGGGTATAAAGGATGGGAATACAGCGTACAACATGGCTGAGGGTATAAAGGACGGGAATACAGCGTACAACATGGTAGTGGGTATAAAGGACGGGAATACAGCGTACAACATGGTAGGGGGTATAAAGGACGGGAATACAGCGTACAACATGGTAGTGGGTATAAAGGACGGGACGGGAATGCAGCATACAACATGGTAGTGGGTATAAAGGACGGGAATACAGCGTACAACATGGCTAGAGGGTATAAAAGGATGGGAATACAGCGTACAACATGGTAATGGGTATAAAGGACGGGAATACAGCGTACAACATGGTAGTGGGTATAAAGGAGGGGAATGCAGCGTACAACATGGTAGTGGGTATAAAGGACGGGAATACAGCGTACAACATGGTAGTGGGTATAAAGGAGGGGGATACAGCGTACAACATGGCTGAGGGTATAAAGGACGGGAATACAGCGTACAACATGGCTGCGGGTATAAAGGACGGGAATACAGCATACAACATGGTAGCGGGTATAAAGGACGGGAATACAGTGTACAACATGGTAGCGGGTATAAAGGACGGGAATACAGTGTACAACATGGTAGTGGGTATAAAGGACGGGAAAACAGTGTACAACATGGTAGTGGGTATAAAGCACGGGAATACAGTGTACAACATGCTTGCGGGTATAAAGGATGGGAATACAGTGTACAAACATGGTAGTGGGTATAAAGGACGGGAATACAATGTACAACATGCTTGCGGGTATAAAGGACGGGAATACAGCGCGTACAACATGGTAGTGGGTATAAAGGATGGGAATACAACGTGCAAACATGGTTGGGGGTATAAAGGATGGGATTACAGCATGCAACATGGTTGCGGATATAAAGGATGGAATACAGTGTACAACATGGTAGCGGGTATAAAGGACGGGAATACAGTGTACAACATGGTAGCGGGTATAAAGGACGGGAATACAGTGTACAACATGCTTGCAGGTTGTGGGTATGAAGGACGGGAATACAGCATACAACATGGTAGCGGGTATAAAGGACGGGAATACAGCGTACAACATGGTAGTGGGTATAAAGGACGGGAATACAGCATACAACATGGTAGTGGGTATAAAGGACGGGAATACAGCGTGCAGCATGGTAGCGGGTATAAAGGACGGGATATAGCAGCGTGCAGCATGGTAGCGGATAGAAAGGACGGGAATACAGCTTGCAGCATGGTAGTGGGTATAAAGGACGGGAACGTAGCGTACAACATGGCTGAGGGTATAAAGGACGGGAATACAGCGTACAACATGGGCTGAGGGTATAAAGGACGGGAATACAGCGCACAACATGGTAGCGGGTATAAAGGACGGGAACGTAGCGTACAACATGGCTGAGGGTATAAAGGACGGGAATACAGCGTACAACATGGCTGAGGGTATAAAAGGACGGGAATACAGCGTACAACATGGCTGAGGGTATAAGGACGGGAATACAGCGTACAACATGGCTGAGGGTATAAAGGACGGGAATACAGCATACAACATGGCTGCGGATGTGTAAAGGACGGGAATACAGCGTACAACATGGCTGCGGGTATAAAGGAAGGGAATACAGTGTATGAAATGGGGTGGGGGGGTACGGCGGTCACCGTTACTGGACGTGATGTGGGTGGGAGCATCGTCGGAGTGGAGGAGTTGGGGGGGGGGGGGGGGGGGGGGGAAGAAGGAGACCGGCGAAGAAAGATGTAAGACGTACAATGGGTTGGGGTACAGAGGTGCAGCACGCGGTGGGAGTATAGGGAGCACAGATTTCTGAGCTTGACATGAGGGTGGGTGGTAGGAGGCGCGGATCATGACGTAGGCTGGAGTTTGGTGTGGGGGTGGGGTGGGGGCGTGCAGTATTAGGGCGGGGGGTTTCTTATTTCGACGACTGACCTGAGTTAGGGTAAAGGAAGGGGAGGGGGGGGGGGGGGGGGGGGGGGGGGTTGCGGATTTTAGCGCATGATTGAGGTGGGGGCAAGGTAGGGAAGGCGTGATACGGGTTGGGCGCACAAGCGGAGTTCTCAGGGCCTGACATGGTCAAGTTACAAGGGGCATGGATTTCAGGGCGTGACATGAGTGAGGGAAAACAGGGAGTTAAGATTTCAGGGCAAGACGGGGTGCGCGTGCAAGGGGCTGTCGATGTAGGGTATGACGGCTGGGCATTTTGGAGCAGATGTGGGGCGTGACATAGATGGACGTGGATGCAGGGGTTGACATAGATGGACGTGGATGCAGGGGTTGACATGGATGGACGTGGATGCAGGGCGTGACATAGATGGACGTGGATGCAGGGGTTGACATAGATGGACGTGGATGCAGGGGTTGACATGGATGGACGTGGATGCAGGGGTTGACATAGATGGACGTGGATGCAGGGGTTGACATGGATGGACGTGGATGCAGGGGTTGACATAGATGGACGTGGATGCAGGGGTTGACATGGATGGACGTGGATGCAGGGGTTGACATGGATGGACATGATGCAGGGGTTGACATGGATGGGCATGGATGCAGGGGTTGACATAGATGGACGTGGATGCAGGGGTTGACATAGATGGGCGTGGATGCAGGGCGGATGCAGGGGTTGACATAGATGGACGTGGATGCAGGGGTTGACATGGATGGACGTGGATGCAGGGTTGACATAGATGGGCGTGGATGCAGGGCGTGACATGGATGGGCGTGGATGCAGGGCGTGACATAGATGGGCGTGGATGCAGGGTGTGACATGGATGGGCGTGGATGCAGGGTGTTGACATGGATGGACGTGGATGCAGGGGTTGACATGGATGGGCGTGGATGCAGGGTGTGACATCGATGGGCGTGGATGCAGGGGTTGACATGGATGGGCGTGGATGCAGTGCGTGTCATGGATGGGCGTGGATGCAGTGCGTGACATAGATGGACGTGGATGGGGTTGACGTGGATGGACAGGGGTTTGACATGGATGGACGTGGATGCAGGGGTTGACATGGATGGACGTGGATGCAGGGGTTGACATGGATGGACGTGGATGCAGGGCGTGGACATGGATGGGGGGTGGATGCAGGGTGTGTGACATGGATGGGCGTGGATGCAGGGGTTGACATGATGGGCGTCGATGCAGTGCGTGTCATGGATGGGCGTGGATGCAGGGGTTGACATGGATGGGCGTGGATGCAGGGTGTGACATGGATGGACGTGGATGCAGGGGGTTGACATGGATGGACGTGGATGTAGGGCGTTACATGGATGGACGTGGATGCAGGGCGTGACATGGGTGGGCGTGGATCCAGGGCGTGACATGGCCAGGTGAACTGGAAGCCGAAGGGGATGGGGACTGAATACAGCGCGTGAAGTGGAGGGTGGGTGGAGCGTAGATCCACATGGGTGGGTGTACTGAGGAGGAGGAGAAAGCACTTGTGCTGGGCGTGACACAGGTGAAGGTACAGAAAGGGGGGGAGGGGGGGGAATGGATGCATGATGTGACGTAGATGGGTTTAACGGTGGGGGGGGGGGGGGGGGGGGGAGGGGAGGGGAGTGGAGAGCAGAGCCACTTATACAGGGCGCGAAATGTATGGGTGTATGTGGGAGGGAGATGGGGAGGAGCGAATGCGGGCTATGACGTGTATGGGGGAGGGAGGGGGCGTGGATGGAGGCCATGTCATGGGTATGACGTTATGGATGCCGAGTGTGACTTGGATGGGTGGGGGGTGGGGGTCGCAGATGGCAGTGTATGACATGGTGGCGGGTAGGGAGAACGCGAACGCAGCGTTTGATGGTGGTGGGGGTACGGGGGCTGGAATAGCCCAGTGGTAGAGCGCCGGTCTCTGATCCTGGGGTTGCGGGTTCGAATCTCTGCCGGGCCGATTCGGTACAGGGGGATTTTTCCCTCGAGTTAACATTGGTTGTGACTCCATTTCCCACACAGTCCTTCAAAAGAGACTGTAAACCGAGGTTCCGTGTATGAACGCACGTAGAACATCTTGCACACGCGTAAAAATCCCATCACCAACTTTCGGAAGAGAGGGCCAGTTTGGCCGTGGGTATGGATGACACGTTACACATAGCATGCACCTTCCCCGAGAATGGAGTATGGGTGTCTTGATGACAGAATAAGAAACGGTCACACACACAAAACTCCACTCCCTTTGTTGGGCAGATGGGTTTAATACTTGCCTGTCTGCACAGGGAGTGTCCGCAGGAGCATCGGCCTGCGTACGCAGAAAAAAGGTGAGAGGTGGAGGTACGGCGTTCGCCCATCCAGGGCGTGTCATTGGGTGGGAGAATGGGGGGTGGAGGGAGGTGCAAATACAGGGCGTAATATGTGTGTGTGTGTGTGTGTGTGGGGGGGGGGGGGGGGGGGGGATAAGGGACGTGGATGCATGCAGGGCGTAACATGGACAGGGATGAAGGGGCGTGAATACAGGGTGTAACATTAGTGGAATACAGGATGTAACAGTGGAATACAGGATGCAAACATTAGTGGAATACAGGATGTAACATTAGTGGAACACAGGATGTAACATTAGTGGAACACAGGATGTAACAAGAGTGGAACACAGGGTGTAAACGTTAGGGGATCACACGGAATGAAAACTACGGGGGGGGGGGGGGGGGGGGGGGGGGGGGCGGGGGTCCCACAGATGGGTGTAGGAGGCGCGGGTTTCAGATTTCATGATAATGGGTGTGGGGGGAAGGGGGGGGGTCGTCAATATTAGGGCGTGACGTGGGGTGAGGACTGTGGTGGTAAGGTGGCTCAGCGCCTGACGTGTTTGGAGTAGCGGAAATTTAAGGCAAGCTGATTTCAGGGGATTTGGGTAGAAGTGGGTGGTGTGTGTGTGTGTGGTGTGGGGGGGGGGGGGGGGGGGGGGGGGGCGCTGATATTACAACATGAGATAGGATGCAGTTCGGAGTGGGAATGGAGGGAATACAGATTTTGGGGCTTCACATGGGGGGGGGGGGGGGGGGGGGGGGGGGGGGGGGGGGGGGGGTGGGAGGGGGTGGCAGGTAGGATAGGGGCCAAGATTTCAGATCGTGATCGTGGGGGGCTAGGAAGGGAGGGGCACAAATGCAAGGCGCGACATAGTGGGAGTATTTAGGAAGGGGGGGGGGGGGGGGGGTAGACTGGCGGTACACACACACACACACACACACACACACACACACACACACACACACAATCAGGGCTTCCGCTCGTAGTTTACAACTCAAAATGCATTTGCGAATCAGCCTTCATAGTGACAGAGAAATGAACATTGATTTTTTAGACAGACGTTCAGACAGAGTCCTCTTTTTTCAGAAAACATCAAACCTGAGAAGGAAAAGTGTTGTTGAATATTTGCCTAAATACAATATCATTTTATCATTAGGATCATTTTCTTTTAAAAACTCAATTCAGGAGGAACGTGAAGTGGTTTTTGCCACCGCACATTTATGACCAAAATACAGTTCTTATTACCTAGCTTGAAGGCGCTAGGCAAGCTTTAAATCTGAAAAGACACATCACACAAACACATGCCTGATAATGGTGGTAAATGAGCTTGAAGAGGGAAAACGGTCAAACAGCAGATGCTGCTGGTTATTCTTCGTTCTCCACAAATACATTTTGCTTCGTGTGTGTATATTAGTTTTTAAGGCATTAAGTTTCAATTTATAAAATATTGAAACGAAATGTCTGCACCGGTACATAATTTTCACTTGTAAGTGAGGAATGCTGTTTGAATGTTCATAATTAATCAAATGAGTGTTTTTAGCAGCCACACCAAGCAACGCATTTTTGCAGAGTTTTCTGAACCGGCACCAGACAGTTTTCTTTAATAATTGATTGACTTTAAGTAAAGAAAAGGATATATTCAGTGCGGTGGCTCACTTTTCATTTCTGGCTCCTGGCGCGCACTATGGTCACAGAAATGCCAAACTGCCAATACGCCTTAGTTACTGAATATGCTGTGGCGCTGGATTTTTAAGTGGCCGTGGTGCTGGATACCAAAATGGCTGGTCCACATCGGATAAGAAAGTGACACCGTGAAATAGACGTGGTGTTGGCAACATTTGAAGTCGACTGTCAGCATCGAGCAGCATGTCACACTGAAAGTAGCCATCACACACACAAAAAGGGTATAGTAGCCGGGTCATCTTGTTGGTAGTCGGTCACACAGTATATAGCCAGTTACTGTGGGATGGCTACCTAAAACCTGGGTAGGTAGCCAAAAACGACGGTAGAAAAGATACACCACCACCACCACCACCACCACCGCTACTACCACCACCCCTACCACACCGATAACAGCAACAACAACCACAACAACGACGACAACGACAACAACAACAACAACAACAACAACAGCATTAGCGACAGCGTCAACAACGACAACAACGAGAACTGTAACAACAACGACGACAACAACAAAATCAACAACAGCACCACCACCATCACAACAAAAGTATTATTATCAACACAGCAGCAGCACCACCACCACCACCATTACCACCACAGACAACAACAATAACCACCACTACCACCACCACCGCACAAAAGAAGAAGAAGAAGAAGAAGAACAATAACAACAACAGCAACAACAACAGCAACAACAACACCGTTTTCGCCAGCGCGACATCTTCACCACTGACACCACCTCGTGAGCTGCCTCCAGGAGATGGAGCGGGTTGGTGAGGTTAGGGGACAGGGTGGGTGGTGGTGGTGGTGTGCCCCCTCCCGCCCCTCCTCCGCCCCACGTGCCACGTGACCGACTTCTGCGACTGGCGCGGGACATCTTTGACGCTAGGTGGGCTGTCGTCACTTCGGGGTTGATTGATAGGAGTTGTCTCGCCTGATGACGGTGGTTTTTTTGTTGTTGTTGTTAATATGTTGTGTGGTTGAATTTGGTACTCTCGAGATAAGTA
>JADBJO010017536.1:32500-37443 GCA_016801955.1 Conus betulinus | reverse complement strand
AAAGATCTTTCATGCGAAAACGCTCAAAAAAGTATATTTGTCGTGCTGTTGCGTCTACTTCTGATGTTGTTGTACCTACAGTTGTTCTTTCACAGGGTACCCCAGTGCCTGGGTCAGAGATAGCACCTTTGGCTTGTGAGCAAGAACAGGGTTCTTTGGAGTGTTCTCCAGCAGCTGGTCTTTCTGTGGTTACACAGGACCCCTCTCCAGAGTCTGTTATTCGTGAAGTGGTTTGTACAGTTGGTGTCTTCCAGGACTGTGATGAAGCTTTACCCATTCCCACTTTAACTGTTCCAATTGCGTCTTCTATGCTAAATGAAGAAGTTTGTTCTGTGCAGTTTGACTGTGCTTTGTCCGAGAGCAGTTCAGGGAGTTGCGTGCAGTTTTGTTTTGTTTTGTTTTGTTTTTTTTTGATTTTCAGGACCAGGTTCTTTCTCAGGTAATGTACTCTTAGAGATACCACTTACAACAAATGTCCCTGTTAGAAAGAAGTACTATGACATCCCCTTTTTTTCGCGAAATGGGTTGTTGAGACAGAATTTAATATTATGTTGGATCTTAGTATTATTGAGCCATCGAATAGTCCGCATGCATCTCCAGTTCTGTTGGTCAGGAAGAAAGATGGTACGTGTCGTTTTTGTATTGATTTCAGGTCTTTCAATAAGACTACTGTCTTTGATGTTGAACCTATTCCTGACGTGGAGAGTCCATTTTGCAAGGTTAGCTGATGCTCAGTTTTTCACAAAGATAGATCTTGCAAGAGGATACTGGCAGATCGTGGTTAAGCCCGATGATCGTCCGAGGACAGGCTTACACAATACACGTGGGACTATTCCAGTTTGTCAGGATGTCTTTTGGACATGTGTCGGCTCCTGCAGTGTTTGCACGTATGATGCGTACGCTGGCATTAGATCAGTTTTCTACTATTAAGTTCTTTGATGATATTCTTGTGCACAGTGTGTCATGGGATGGTCATCGTAGTCATGTGAAGGGTGTACTCTCTTGTCTATGGTCTTTCAGCCTCACAGCTCGTCCTTCGAAGATTGAGGCAGGCTTTCGTTCACTTGAGTTTCTCGGTCATGTTGTTGGAGATGGTACTATGCGTCCTGAAGGGAAGAAGAAGGTTGATAAGATTTTGAAAATATCCACTCCTGCTACCAGAGAGCAGATCAGGTCTTTGTTGGTTTTTTTTTTTTTTTTTAAACAGGAGTTTTGTTCCTGGATTCGCTACTTTGAGTGCTCTACTGTCTGATTTGATCAAAGATGCTGGTCGTCCTGGAAGGTCTATTTCTTGGACTCCTGAGTGTGCTTTGAGGACGATGTAGGGAATCTTGCATTCTGCATCTGTGCTGTTGTTACCTAGGTTAGATAACCTTTTTGTTCTCAGGACTGATGCTAGTTCTTTTGGTCTGGGTGCTGTATTGCTTCAGGAGAGTGATGATGTTCTTCACCCAGTCGTGTTCGCTAGTCGAAAGTTGCTGGATCGTGAGAAGGCGTACAGAACTATTGTGCGGGAATGTTTAGCCATTGTCTGAGCTGTGCAGGAGTTTGTTGGGTTTCTTTGGGGAGTAAGATATATCCTGCAAACGGATCCTCGTCCCTTGACGTACCTGCGAGCATCAAACTTCAAGAACTCAAGAACCATGCAATGGGCGTTGTCTTGGCAGGAGTTTTCGCTGATCTTCTCTCCCGTTCATGTGAGAATCAGTTGATTCCTTAGGAAGTGAGTTTCCTTGTGTTAACTGTTGTTTTTTTTAACGCTGTTTTAATGTGTGATTTCTGTTTTTTGTATTCTGTTGTTTATTTACTTCTTCTTAAAAAACACACAATTCGCTCATTGTTTTGTTGTTGTTATTTGTTGTTGTTGTTGTTGGGGTTTTTTTTTAGGTGGGGGAGTATTGTGACGTCAACGTAAAATTTAGTATTATGACATCAACGTAAAATGAGATAATAAGATAATGTAAAAAAAAAAAAAAAAAAAAAAGAAAGAAAAAAACAGGAGCGAGAGACAAAGCAAAACGGTGAGGCCTGAGTCCGGCCTGGGACTGTCTTTGTTTTTGATCGTCGCTGTCTCCGTCAAGTGACATGGAGAGGCGGACTGCCAGGTCGGTAGTGCGTCGTATTTGGCTGTACCCTATGGGAGTGTTTCGTCCGCTGGTCGACGTAGTGTGCTGTACCCTGTGAGACCGCTTCAACTGTGTTCGTGGGCGGCTCCGCTTGCTGTGTGGGTACCCTGGTTGGTGCTATAGACTGTAACTTCGATTCTTTTTTGAACCCTTGGTGGCGAGAACGCCACAGAATTATGGACTGTGGTGTGTCTCTATTTGACGCCAGGAGCGCAAACACAATCAGCCGTGTCTCCCTGATAAGTCCAATCCCAGCGACGAAAGGCCTAGGAGCAGGCAATATAAATACACCTGCCTTCAAGAGGGATTACGAAGGTTCCCTCATGCAGCTAGTGAAAGGTTTTTATATTTATGATATATTTTCTTAATTTTTTGTTTCCACTTTCTTCATCTTGACCCCCCCCCCCCCCCCCCCCCCCCCCCCCCCCCCCCCCCCCCCTTTCTTTTTTTATTATAGATTTTTTGAAAGTTCAAATCTTTGCCAAGTCATTTACTATAATGACGGAATAATTGTTAGCCTGTACTTGTTTCCCCCCCCACTACTTAATTGTTCAGCATAGACTGTAACTTGGGCTCGGTTCAGCCAAGTGTGTGGACTGTGTCTGTTGGGAGACTACTGACGGTGCCAGCGAGGTCTGTGCCAAAGAGATTATACTAAAAAGAAAAGTATACATGAAATATTGGTCGGCACGCTGTGTGGTGGCGTGTATTGATATCTGACGGTTAAAGCTCCCTGTGTATTGACCGCTTAGAATATATGAAATATTGATCTGCGTGCTGTGTGGTGGCGTGTATTGATTTTGTGCCTATCAGTTTATACTAATGATACACGGTGATATGTGTTCATAATGTTTTGATGGCTCAGGCAGTATTATAAAGAAAGAAACCAAATAGTGTCTTGCCTGGCTGCCCATGTTCGTATGGTGTGGGTGTGTGTGTAGGGAACAATCGTTACATGCATCCAAACTTTTGAAAGTAAGAGTCAGATAGCCATACACACAGCGCCACATCATCTGTAACAAGTATCCTGTGCCAATGTATCACTCTGTGTTCCTGTGGCTACGTGTCGATCACAATGTGCCAATGTAGCGTTCAGTATTGCTACGTCCCAATATCACTCTGTGTTCCTGTGGCTACGTGTCGATCACAATGTGCCAATGTAGCGTTCAGTATTGCTACGTCCCCAATATCACTCTGTGTTCCTGTGGCTACGTGTCGATCACAATGTGCCAATGTAGCGTTCAGTATTGCTACGTCCCAATATCACTCTGTGTTCCTGTGGCTACCTGTCGATCACAATGTATCAATGTAGTGATCAGTATTCGTTTCAGTTTCAGTTTCATCAAGGAGGCGTCACTGCGTGCGGACTAGTCCATATACGCTACACCACATCCGCTAATTTATGGATGGTGTGAGCGCACGTCTCTGTGTATATATGTGTCCATATCTGTGTGTATGGGTGTGTCTTTGTATGTGGGCTTGCACGCACGTGCGTGTGTGTGTGTGCATTTGTGTGTGCACGTGTATGCGTGTATGTGTGCACGTGTATGGGTGTGGACGTGCACATGCACACATGTGTACATGTGTGTAGGTAGGAGCAAGCGAACGTACGCGCACAAGTTTGTATGTGTGTGTGTGTGTGTGTGTGTGTGTGTGTGTGTGTGTGTGTGTGTGTGTGTGTGTGTGTGTGTGTGTGTGTGCGTGTGTGTGTGTGCGCGGGGGGCGGGGGAAGGGCTTGTGTGTGTTTGTTTGTGTGTGTGTGTGTGTGTGTGTGTGTGTGTGTGTGTAGTGAGTGCGTGCTTAAATGTTCAGAAGGTGACTTAGGATCAAGAACAAGAACAAGACCATCAAAAACAACCCACAGGCGCCCACACGCGCACGCGCACACATATGCACAACAAGAGCAACAAACTCGTCCCCCTCACACAACCCCTCTCTCTCTCTCTCTCTCTCTCTCTCTCTCTCTCTCTCTCTCTCTCTCTCTCTCTCTCTCTCTCTCACGCACGCACGCACACACACACACACACACACACACACACACACACACACACACACACACACACACACACACACACACACACACACGTGCGCACACTCATTCTTTCACACACATACACTTACACACCAACGCTTGCACACTCATGTCCGTGGACTCTCTAATTAACACGCTGGCAGCACTCCACTGATGAACACACCAACGCTTGCACATTCATGATGTCCATGAACTTTCTTATTAACACGCTGGCATCGCCCCACACCAGCGCACACTCGTCTACAGTAAGCACTGGGGGGGGGGGGGGGGGGGGGGGGCTGAGATATTCAAAGTCTTATCTCAGTTGACATGTGTTTCATCTTTTGTGCCTGTTATTGGAAAGGCCCAGTATGAGTTTGCCCCAATTTCTAGGAGTCTTCGCATTGTTGGCCTTGAGATTATTCCAATATTTGTTCGGTTGGTGATATTTCTTGCTCGACCCTTAAGATTGGTTGTGCGGCCACTTCCTCTCTTGATGTTCAGGTCTGAAAAATGATCTATGGTGTAGTGGCTTTGCTCTTGTTTGCTTAAGTGATTCTTCAGATTTCGTATCACATCAGATCGGCCAAGCTGTAAGCCAGTTCTTATTGTTGCCTTGCCAGCCAGTGTGTCTGCTCTCTCGTTTCCTTAAACCCCAGCATGTCCAGGCAGTACAGCCATGAGCCTCTCCAATGGAAGGCTGCTCATTAGTTCATTCCAAGCATGGCTTCCCATTCCACTTTTCACTTTGTGAAGTAGGTTCATGGCGTCAGTCAGTATCATGGCTTGTTGAGTTTGAAACTGGC
>JADBJO010017536.1:12500-27500 GCA_016801955.1 Conus betulinus | reverse complement strand
AGTTTTGATATGTTGTGACGGAATGTGTTGTGATGCGTTGTGTGATGCAGTAGTACGGTGTGGTGTAATACAATCCGACGAGTTGTAGTAGCGTATTCTATTGCATGATGTGGTGTGACGTGGCGTGTTGTCAAGTGCTGTGGTTCGGTGTGGAGTGATATGCTATGACGAGCGGTGTTGTGCTGTGGAGTGATTCGGTATGACGTAATATGATGTCAGTGTGATGTGACGTGGGGTGAAGTGCAGTGTCGTGTGTGCTGATGGGATGTGATAATGATGTGTTGCCTTGTGATGTGCTGTGATGTGGAATTATGTAATGCTCAAACAATGAGGCATCAGCTGTAACGCTCTACCTCTGAGGCATTAAACTGTAAGGTTCTACCTGTGAGGCATCAACTGTAAGTCTCTACCTGTGACACACTAACTGTTGCGCTCCAGATTTACGTCTGTATTTGTGAGGCACTAGCTCTAGGGCTCTATCACTCTACCTGTAAGGTTCTATATGTGAGACACAATCAGTAAGGCTCTATTTGTAAGGTTCTAGCCATGGGAAGCTTTCTAAAAGTCACTATCTTGAGGCTCTGTCAGGTTCTACATGTAAGGTTCTATAAGCGAGACTCTGTAAGGTTCTATCCGTGAGACGCAACATGTAAGGCTCTGCAGGTGAGTAACTATCTGTAATGGGGCTATCTGTAAGGTTTTATGTCGCCATCTGTAAAGGTCTATTCTGTAATGCTGTATACGTGAGACTCTACCTGTTAGGCTCTTTCTGTAAAGTCCTTTCCCTGAGACACCTCATCAAAGTCTCTACCTTAAGTCTTTATCTGTAAGACTCTCCCTTTAAAGCTTTATCTATAGGACTCTTAATGTAAGATTCTTTTTTCCCTGAGACACCTCATTAAAGTCCGTACCTTAAGGCTTGATCTGTAAGACTCTCCCTGTAAAGCTGTATCTGTAGGACTCTCTCTGTGTAAGTTTCTACATGTCAGGCTAAATCTGTAAAGCTCTACATGCAAGGCTCTTTTCTATAAGACACTGCTGTATGACTATTTGTAAAGCTTTACCTGTAAGGCTAGGTCTGTGAAACACGACCTGTGAGGCATCACCTGTAAGGCTCTCCCAGTAAGACTTCAGTGTAAGGCTTTACCTGTAAGGCTCTGCCAGTAAGACTTCAGGTGTAAGGCTTTACCTGTAAGGCTCTGCCAGTAAGACTTCAGGTGTAAGGCTTTACCTGTAAGGCTCTGCCAGTAAGACTTCAGGTGTATGGCGTCACCTGTAAGGCTCTGCCAGTAAGACTTCAGGTGTAAGGCTTTACCTGCAAGGCTCTGCCAGTAAGGCTTCAGGTGTAAGGCTTTACCTGTAAGGCTCTGCCAGTAAGACTTCAGGTGTAAGGCTTTACCTGCAAGGCTCTGCCAGTAAGGCTTCAGGTGTAAGGCTTTACCTGTAAGGCTCTGCCAGTAAGACTTCAGGTGTAAGGCTTTACCCTGTAAGCTCTGCCAGTAAGACTTCAGGTGTAAGGCTTTACCTGCAAGGCTCTGCCAGTAAGACTTCAGGTGTAAGGCTTTACCTGTAAGGCTCTGCCAGTAAGACTTCAGGTGTAAGGCTTTACCTGTAAGGCTCTGCCAGTAAGACTTCAGGTATAAGGCTTTACCTGTAAAGCTCTACTGTGAAACACAAACTGTGAAGATCTACACTTCGCTTGTATCTGTGAGACAGTTCCCGTGAGGCTTCTTTACCTGTAAGGCTTTAGTTGTCAGGCTCTGTCTGTGAGACAGTTCCTGTGGGGCTCTACCTGTAAGGCTTTAGTTGTCAGGCTCTGTCTATGAGACAGTTCCTGTGGGGCTGTACCTGTAAGGCTTTAATTGTCAGGCTCTGTCAGACAGTTTCTCTGGGGCTCTACCTGTAAGGCTTTAGTTGTCAGGCTCTGTCTGTGAAACACTATCTGTGGGGCTCTACCTGTAAGGCTTTAGTTGTCAGGCTTTGTCTGTGAAACACTATCTGTAGGGCTCTACCTGTAAGGTTTTAGTTGTCCGGCTCTGTCTGTGAAACACTATCTGTGGGGCTCTGCCTGTAAGGCTTTATTTGTCAGGCTTTGTCGGTGAAACACTATCTGTGGGGCTCTACCTGTAAGGCTTTAGTTGTCAGGCTCTGTCTGTGAAACACTATATGTGGGGCTCTACCTGTAAGAATAAGTTGTCAGGCTCTGTCTGTGAGACACTATCTGTGGGCTCTACCTGTAAGGTTCTATATGAGAGGCACTACTGCCAGGCTCATCAAGTAAGATTCTATCTCTGTGATACCGTTTAAGGCCATGCTTCTGTGATTATTCCCGTATGGCTCTATTGATAAGGCTCTGCTTTGAAGATCTAACTTCGAAGCATTACCTACAAGGCTCTGCCTTTCAGGATCCAGCTCATGAGCCATAAGGCGTTACTTTTAAGGCTCTAGCTGTACAGCTGTGTCCATGGGGACACAGCTGTACAGCTGGAGTAGTGGACTTCTACTTGTAATGCTCTAACTGTGAAGTTGTACCTGTGACTTTCTACTGGGGAGGACCCAGAGAAGCACTGTCTCCACCTGCCTTTAGAGCAGTCCTGTACCACCCTTGGAGGCTGCGCTGTGTTGACGATGGGTACAGGCACGCGCATGACACTCCATTAAGATATCAAGGGACATTACTGCTCTTGAACAGAGGTAAATCAGACTACAGGATGCAACTCATAACAGCCTTAAAGTAGCATCCCCATGGGTGTACCAGCCCGTATTTCATGACTGCAGAGCCCATCGCCGAAAAACACCACCATCCAGCTGTCGAGCACACCCCACAGACCCAACACCCCTGCCCACGGACAGATGAAGACAGTGCCACTCCAGACACAGCCAAGCTTTCGCCATACGGTCTTATGTGCCCTCAAGAGAAAATCCAAAGTTGTAGTCTTTCCCACTGTCAACAGGACCTTCCCTGTGGTCAGTGGGTCTTTCCTCACCGTCACTGGACCTTTCTCCAGGGTCCTTTGTACTACAGGAGGAGAGATGATGTTGTGTACCTGTATTGTAAGGGAGGGTGGCTGAAGGGGGACTTCTTCCAGTTATCAACGTACACATCTTGAAGATTCAGGGGCTCCAGTCTGCACAACAAACAAAGGAGAACATTACAGTCCGTCGTCAGCGACAGAAGGAGACAGCTACGATCAGTCATCTAAAGAAAAACAAGAAGAACATTACAACAAGTCGTCTAAAGAAAGAAAAAAAAGTTAAACAAAGTCGCCCAAAGAAAGAAGAGAGTTTACACAAAGTCGCCCAAAGAAAGAAGAGAGTTACACAAAGTCGGCCAAAGAAAGGAAAAGGTTACACAAAGTCGGCCAAAGAAAGGAAAAAAAGTTACACAAAGTCGGCCAAAGAAAGGAAAAAGTTACACAAAGTCACCCAAAGACAGGAAAAGTTACACAAAGTCGTCCAAAGAAAGGAGAACGTTACACAAAGTCAGCCGAAGAAAGGAAGGAAAAAGTACACAAAGTCGTCCAAAGGCAGGAAAAAGTTACACAAAGTCGCCCAAAGAAAGGAAACAAGTTACACAAAGTCGTCCAAAGAAAGGAAAACGTTACACAAAACCAGCCGAAGAAAGGAAAAAGTTGCACAAAGTCGCACAAAGAAAGGAGGAGAAAGTTGCAATGCATTGTCCCAAGGAAGAAGGGAAAAGTTACAATAAGTCGTTCAAACAGAGGAGGACAAATCACAATAGCCATCCTCAAAAATGAGGACAAAGTTACAATAAATCATCTAAAGAAAGGAGGAAAAAGCTACAATCAATCATTCAAAGAAAGAAGGAAGAGAAGTTTACAATAAATCATCTAAAGAAAGGAGGAGAGATTTACAATAAATCATCCAAAGAAAGGAGGAGACAGTTACAATCAATCATCCAAAGAAAGGAGGAGAAAGTTACAATCAATCATCCAAAGAAAGGAGGAGAAAGTTACAATCAATCATCCAAAGAAAGGAGGAGAAAGTTACAATCAATCATCCAAAGAAAGGAGGAGAAAGTTACAATAAATCATCCAAAGAAAGGAGGAGAAAGTTACAATCAATCATCCAAAGAAAGGAGGACAAAGTTACAATAAATCATCCAAAGAAAGGAGGAGAAAGTTACAATCAATCATCCAAAGAAAGGAGGAGAAAGTTACAATCAATCATCCAAAGAAAGGAGGAGAAAGTTACAATCAATCATCCAAAGAAAGGAGGAGAAAAGTTACAATAAATCATCCAAAGAAAGGAGGAGAAAGTTACAATCAATAATCCAAGAAGAAAGAGGACAAAGTTACAATAAATCATCCAAAGAAAGGAGGAGAAAGTTACAATCAATCATCCAAAGAAAGGAGGAGAAAGTTACAATAAATCATCTAAAGAAAGGAGGACAAAGTTACAATAATCATCTAAAGAAAGGAGGAGAGACTTACAATAAATCATCCAAAGAAAGGAGGAGAAAGTTACAATCAATCATCTAAAGAAAGGAGGAGAAAGTTACAATCAATCATCCAAAGAAAGGAGGAGAAAGTTACAATCAATCATCTAAGGAAAGGAGGAGAAAGTTACAATCAATCATCCAAAGAAAGGAAGAGAAAGTTACAATCAATCATCCAGAGAAAAGAGGAGAAAGTTACAATCAATCATCCAAAAAGGAGGAGAAAGTTACAATCAATCATCCAAAGAAAGGAGGAAAAAGTTACAATCAATCATCCAAAGAAAGGAGGAAAAAGTTACAATCAATCATCCAAAGAAAGGAGGAGAAAGTTACAATAAATCATCCAAAGAAAGGAGGAGAAAGTTACAATCAATGATCCAAAGAAAGGAGGAGAAAGCTACAATCAATCATCCAAAGAAAGGAGGAGAAAGTTACAATCAATCACCCAAGGAAAGGAGGAGAAAGCTACAATCAATCATCCAAAGAAAGGAGGAGAAAGTTACAATCAATCATCCAAAGAAAGGAGGAGAAAGCTACAATCAATCATCCAAAGAAAGGAGGAGAAAGTTACAATCAATCATCCAAAGAAAGGATATGGATCTCACAGTCAGTGAGAGGTGAACGATGGTGACAGACAATTATACCTGGGGAAGGGTGATGGTGACAGGCAATTATACCTGGGGAAGGGTGATGGTGACAGGCAATTATACCTGGGGAAGGGTGATGGTGACGGACAATTATACCTGGGGAAGGGTGATGGTGACGGACAACTATACCTGGGGAAGGGTGATGGTGACAGACCATAATACCAGGGAAGGGTGATGGTGACAGACAATTATACCTGGGGAAGGGTGATGGAGACAGACCGCAATACCAGGGAAGGGTGATGGTGACAGACCACAGTACCAGGGGAATTAGTGTGATGGTGACAGACACCAATACCAGGGGAATTAGTGTGATGGTGACACACCACAATACCAGGGAAGGGTGATGGTGACACACCACAATATCTGGGGGAGGGTGATGGTGACACACCACAATATCCGGGGGAGGGTGATGGTGACAAACCACAATATCCGGAGGAGGGTGATGGTGACACACCACAATATCTGGGGGAAGGTGATGGTGACACACCACAGTATCTGGGGGAGGGTGATGGTGACACACCACAGTATCTGGGGGAGGGTGATGGTGACACACACCACAATATCTGGGGGAGGGTGATGGTGACACACCACAATACCAGGGAAGGGTGATGGTGACACACCACAGTATCTGGGGGAGGGTGATGGTGACACACCACAATATCTGGGGGAGGGTGATGGTGACACACCACAATATCTGGGGAAGGGTGATGGTGACACACCACAATATCTGGGGAAGGGTGATGGTGACACACCACAATATCCAGGTGAGGGTGATGGTGACACACCACAATATCTGGGGGAGGGTGATGGTGACACACCACAATATCTGGGGGAGTGTGATGGTGACACACCATAATATCTGGGGAAGGGTGATGGTGACACACCACAATATCTGGGGAAGGGTGATGGTGACACACCACAATATCTGGGGAAGGGTGATGGTGACACACCACAATATATCTGGGGAAGGGTGATGGTGACACACCACAATATCTGGGGAAGGGTGATGGTGACACACCACAATATCTGGGGAAGGGTGATGGTGACACACCACAATATCTGGGGAAGGGTGATGGTGACACACCACAATATCTGGGGGAGGGTGATGGTGACACACCACAATATTCAGGGGAGGGTGATGGTGACACACCACAATATCCAGGGGAGGGTGATGGTGACACACCACAATATCCGGGGGAGGGTGATGGTGACACACCACAAAACCTTTGGGAAGGGGGGGGGGGGGGGAGGTGAACTGTGATGGTGGTGGCGGGTGTCACAATACCTGGGGAAAGGTGAACATTGATGGGGGTGCGGAGTGTCACAATACCTAGGCAAGGGCGGAAGGTGAACTTTGATGGGGATGGGAGTGGGGGAGTGTCACAATCCTAGGCAAGGGCGGAAGGTGAACTTTGATGGGGATGGGAGTGGGGGAGTGTCACAATCCTAGGCAAGGGCGGAAGGTGAACTTTGATGGGGATGGGAGTGGGGGAGTGTCACAATCCTAGGCAAGGGCGGAAGGTGAACTTTGATGGGGATGGGAGTGGGGGAGTGTCACAATCCTAGGCAAGGGCGGAAGGTGAACATTGATGGGGGGAGTGGGAGTGGGGGAGTGTCACAATACCTAGGCAAGGGCGGAAGGTGAACTTTGATGGGGATGGGAGTGGGGGGAGTGTCACAATCCTAGGCAAGGGCGGAAGGTGAACATGATGGGGGTGGGGTGGGAGTGGGGGAGTGTCACAATCCTAGGCAAGGGCGGAAGGTGAACATTGATGGGGATGGGAGTGGGGGAGTGTCACAATACCTAGGCAAGGGCGGAAGGTGAACATTGATGGGGGTTGGGGTTGGGGGTGTCACAATACCTAGGCAAGGGCGGAAGGTGAACATACAATGGGGGGTGGAATGGGGGGGGGGGGGGGGGGGGGGGGCACAATACATAGGCAAGGGCGGAAGGTGAAACATTGATAGGGGTGGGGGTGGGGGTGGGGGTGTCACAATACCTAGGCAAGGGCGGAAGGTGAACACTGATGGGGTGTGGGGTGTGGGTTGGGGGTGTCACAATACCTAGGCAAGGGCAGAAGGTGAACCACTGATGGGGGTGGGTGTGGGTTGGGGGTGTCACAATACCTAGGCAAGGGCGGAAGGTGAACACTGATGGGGGGGGGGGGGGTGGGTTGGGGGTGTCACAATACCTAGGCAAGGGCGGAAGGTGAACACTGATGGGGGTGGGTGTGGGTTGGGGGTGTCACAATACCTAGGCAAGGGCGGAAGGTGAACACTGATGGGAATGGGGGTGGAGGGGGGTATCACAATACCTAGGCAAGGGCGGAAGGTGAACACTGATGGGAATGGGGGGGAGGGGGGTATCACAATACCTAGGCAAGGGCGGAAGGTGAACATTGATGGGGGGGTGGAGGGGGGTATCACAATACCTAGGCAAGGGCGGAAGGTGAACACTGATGGGGGTGGGGGTGGGGGGTAGAAGGTATCACAATACCTAGGCAAGGCGCGGAAGGTGAACATTGATGGGGGTGGAGGGGGGTATCACAATACCTAGGCAAGGGCGGAAGGTCAGCAGTGCAGGCAGTGACCCAGGAGTCCACGGAATGTCCCTTGTCTGTCAGCGAGTCCGGCCTGGAGGCAGAAATCACCACACATGACGTCAATAATCATCACTTCATACCAACTCGCATCACTGATCATATCACAGCACTTGACATTTCACATCATATTACATCATATCACATCGAACATATGCACCCACGCATGCACATAGGCAGACCCTCGAATACATGCTCACACAGATACAGACAAACAAACGAATATTTGTTATATTTTCTCTGATGAAGACTCACTTTAACCGAACAAAGACATTGACGCCGATGGAAATGTGCATAGAAGGAGACACAGATTGGAACACAGAGAGAGAGGAGGGAGAGGAGGAAGAGTGAGACTGGAGGAGAGAGAATCAAAAAGCAATAGGGAGAGAAGGAACAGGAGAGGGAAGTAAAATGAGCAGGGAGGAAGGAAGAGTGGAAAGGGAAAGAAGGGGGGAGACAGAGAGAGAAGCTCCAATACAGATGAGGGAGAGAGAGGGCGAAAGGAGAGGAGGGGAAGAGGGATGGGAAGGGAGAATGGCGGGAGAGGAAAGGAGGTGGAGGGGAGGGAGACGCGGGAGAGGGAGAAAGGAGAAAAGGGATTGGAGGTGGCAAAGAGCTCAGGTTTAGCTTTGAAGGGGAAGAGAAAGAGGAGAGGAAGGTCGGAAAAGGTGGTAAGGAGAGGCAGGAGAGGGAATGATCACAGGAGAGAGAGAAGGGAAAGGAAGAGGAAGAGAGGGAGAAGAAAATGAGGAGGAGGAGGGGACGAAGGAAGAGAAGGAGGGAAGGGGGAAAAGGGAAAAAAGGATAAAAGAAGGAGAAAAAAGAGAGGAAAGAAGGAGGGAAGGGGAAGGGGAGGGAGGAAGGGAAAGGAGGGGAAAGGGGAAAAAGGGAAGGAGGATGAAAAAAGAGGAAAGGAAAAAAGGGAAAAAAAGGAAGAGGAGAGGGAGAAAGGAGGGGAAAGGAGAGGAAAAAAGAGAAGAGGAAGAAAAGAAGAAAAAAGAGAGGGAAACGAAGGGGAAGAAAGAAGAAAAAAAGAAAAAAGAGAGGGAGGAAAGGAGAGAAGAGGGGAAAAAGAAAGAAAGGTGGGGAAAAAAAAGAGAGTAAGAAGAGGAGGGAAAAGGGTGAAAAGAGAGGAAAAGAGAAGGAGAAGGAAAGAAGAAAGAGAAGATAAAGAGAAGGAAAAAAGAGGAAAAGAGGAAAGAGAAGGGGAAAGAAAGAGAAGAAGGGAAAGAGAGAGAAAAAGGAGAAAAGGGAAGAGAAGGAAAGAAAGGGAAGAGAAAAAAAAGGAAGAAGGAGAAGGGAGGAAAGAGGGAGGAGGGAGAGAAAAAAGGAGGAAAGGAGGAGGGAAAGGATGAGAAAAGGGAAAAAGAAGGAAAAAGAAGAAGGGAGAAAAGAGGGAAAAAGAAAGGAAAAGCGAAAGGAAGAAAAAAGAGAAGGGGAAAAGAGAGGAGAAAAAAAGGGAGGAAAGGGAGGAGAAAGAAAGGGAAAAAGAAAAAGAAAAGGAAGGGAAGAAGGAAAAAGAGAGAGAAAGGGGGAGAGGAAGGAGGAAAGAAAAAAAAAAAAGGAGAAAGAGAAGAAAAAGGAGAGAGAGAAAGAGGGAGGAGGAGAGAGGAGAAGAAAGGAGGAAAGAAAGGAAAAGAGAAGGAAGGAAAGGGGAGAAAGGGAAAGAAAAAAGAAAAAAAAAAAAGGAAGAGAGGAAAAAGGAGAGAAAGGAAAGGAAAGGAAGATAGAAGAGAGCGAGAAAAAAAGAAGGGACCGAGAAGAAGAAAAGGAGGAAGAAAAGGGAGATAAGGAAAAGGAGGAAAGAGGGGAGGAAAGGAGGGAAGAGGGAGAAAAGGAGGAGAAGAAGAAAAGAGGAGGAAGAAGAGAGAAAGAGAGGAGAAGAAAAATTAAGAGGGAAAGATCGAGGAGAAAAGGAAAAAAGAGAGGAAGAAAAAGAAAGAGGAGAAAGGGGGGAGGGGAAGGAAGAAAAAAAGAGGAAAAAAGGGGAAAAAGAGGGGGGAAAGGAGAGGAAAGAGAAAAGGGAAAAAAAGAGAAGAAAAAGAGAGGGAGGACACAGACCAAGAAAGAACCAAAGAGATGGATCAAGAGAAAGAACACATAGAAGCAGAGACAAAAGGGGGGACAGACAGAGAGATAGACAGTGACAGATAGACAGACAGACAGATAGACGATAGGCAAGAAGGACAGACAGGAAGGTATCGACATGATCCATAACACAGGCTAAGCAATAATAAAATGGGTAATTGTTTGTCAATAAGATCCTGCACGAGAGAGAGATCGAGAGGGAGAGAAGAGGGAGATGAGAGATGGAGAGAGAGAAAGGCGAGACGAGGCGGGGAGGAGACGAGGAAAGGACAGAAGGAAGGGAGGATGAGGAGGAGAGGTGTTGGGGAGGATGGTGAAAAATGAGGAGGAGGAGAGGGCGGGGATAAGGAGAAGGGGAAAAAAGGGACCGACGAGGGAGGAGTGAAAGGGGAGAGGAGGAAATAGGGAAAGAGGGAACGGGAGACTTCGAGTGCGAGGAAAACTCGGAAGAGGAAGGAAGCGAGCCGAACGGAGAAGCGAAGGGGAAAATAGAAGGACGGGAGGGGAAAAGAAGAGAAAGGAAAGAAAGGCGTAAAGTGAGAAAAATGAAAGGAACCCTGAAGAAAAGGAGAGAAAATGGAAAAAGAAGGGAAGGAGAAAGAGAACGAAAGGGGAAAAAGTTCGGTGGAGAAGGGAAGGAGGAGAGAGGATCAGAGAACGAGTAGATACCCGGAGGAGACGAGAGAAGGACCAGAGACAGAGGACAGAGACAGAAACACAGCCAGAGCAGAGAAGAGACCGTAGAGAGAGAGACTCAAGAGAGACCCTCAATGAGGTCTATACCTGATGTTCAATACAGAAACAGGTTTCTACAATCAGAGTCATGTGGTTTTTTTTCTGCCCCGAACCGGCTCCTACCCAGAGTTGAGTTTGCTGCGGACTCAGTTGGAAAGACTGGGACCACACAGTCGAGTTTCATCCACTTAATGGATGCGTTTCTGAGAGTGTTGCTCAAATTTCCTGACCAACACTGCAGGTGCCTGTATCTCTCGGGCCTGGTTTGACGCCGGGATATATTATGAAAGGAAGCGTAGAGTACAGCCCTGTCATGTAGTCTCAGACCGAAATGGAAATCCGTAGCATCATCTTAATCATCCTCATTCTCATCGAGCAGCATTAAAAAGAAAAAAAAAAGTCTCAAATTCTGTGGCCCTTCATGCCCTGCTCTCATGGTGACCTCAATTTCGATGTCCTCTCCACGTCTGTGGCCTTGGTTTGTTCCGTCGGGTCACCGGTATCGGCGAGGTCCATGGGGGCTGTCGTTGGACGGACGTGGGTGGCGCCCTCCGGAGGGAGAGAGCTCACTCACGCCGGCTCCGCGACTACTAAGCAATTATTGTCGTCAGTAGGGGGCTTAGTAGGTGGTGTCCTGCATATGTTAGATCAGAACAGGCGCCACTGAACACCACCGAAGTGACTCGGCAGCAGTGCAGTGTCTCCTCCGGTGGGTTGCTCTTGACGACTGACATTGAAAAACAACAAACAACCAACTCAGTTGAGGAACACAGCCCTAATAAAAGGGAAATGAGGGATTTATTTTAATATAAAACTTAAAAAACACAAAAAAAAAAAGAAAAAAAAGAAAAAAAAGCGGAAAAAAAAAAAAAGCAAAGCAAGCTAAGAAGCAAACGCGAAATGACCGGTTTCTCATCATTTAAGTTTGGTGTTGTGTGTGCGCTTGCATAAGCAAGTGTGTTCTCACTATGCCCCGCGAACGCACGCTCTCATGTCATGTGTGTGTGTGTGTGGTGTGTGGGTGTGTGTGTGTGTGTGTGTGTGTGTGTGTGTGTGTGTTG
Source organism: Conus betulinus (assembly GCA_016801955.1). Taxonomy (NCBI): domain Eukaryota; kingdom Metazoa; phylum Mollusca; class Gastropoda; order Neogastropoda; family Conidae; genus Conus; species Conus betulinus. The sequence continues at coordinate 15,910 of JADBJO010017536.1, read as the reverse complement.
TGTGTGTGTGCGCGACGCGCGCGCGCGCGCGCGCGCGTGCGTGTGTTTGTGCTTGGTGTTGTGTGCGTGTGTGTGGTTTGTGTGTGCGCACTGGCATGTGCAGTGTGTTGAGCGCGACCCTCTTACCCGACACTTCCTGTTGTGGACCACGTTGAGCTGTCCCCTCCTTCACTTTCAGCTTTTCCGCGCCTTTTTTTTTTCTTTCTGACTAACGGCATGGCCACCCGCAGAGGAGAGCCAAGCAGCACCGCGAAACACGCCGACACAATGGCGGCAAGGAATGATAAATTCTTCCGCTTTTGTCAGACCAGAGAAACAGCGATGACATTTCCTCTTCCAGGATGGCCGTTACTGCGTCATCATCATTCAACCGTGCTGCCGCTCACGTTCTGCCCGAGGACGCTACCGGTTGTGACGTCAGAGTCAATGACACTGGAGTTGTGGCCCGTGGATGTGGTCGCCATTTGTCAGGTTTGGTGTAAACGCCCTGTCGCGATAGTCACCGTTTTGGTGTTTGTATTGGTAGATTTGTTGTCGTGTTGTCGTTGGGTGTTGTTATTGGTAGATTGTTGTCGTTGGGGTGTTGTTGCTGGTAGATTTGTTGTCGTTTGATGTTGTTGCTGGTAGATTGTTGTTTTACTGGTGGGTTGGTGTTTTTGGTGTTGTTACTGGTGGATTGTTGTCACAGGTGGATTGTTGTCGTTTGTTGTTGTCACTGGTGGATTGTTCTCACTGGCGTGGATTGTTGTCACTGGTGGAAATGCTGTCACTGGTGGATTGTTGGACGATATGTGGACTGGTGGTGATTTTGGAGTTGTGACGATGGCTGTTACAGCCTGCAGGCCCGATGAAATCCTGCTCTGCTCTGGGCTGCACTGCAACTGCAACAGAATCAGTGACCTCTAACTCTTCTTCCACCTGTTGCACGCACATAGTATATCAACGCGGTATTAAGCATTGCAGCAAACAGACAACATGTAGTATATCAACGCGGTATTAAGCATTGCAGCAAACAGACAACATGTAGTATATCAACGCGGTATAAGCATTGCAGCAAACAGACAACATGTAGTATATCAACGCGGTATTAAGCATTTCAGCAAACAGACAACATGTAGTATATCAACGCGGTATTAAGCATTTCAGCAAAAACAGACAACACATGCAGTATATCAACACGGGTATTACGCGTTGCAGCAAACAGACAACATGTAATCTATCAACGCGGTATTAAAGCATTGCAGCAAACAGACAACATGTAATCTATCAACGCGCTGTATTAAGCATTGCAGCAAACAGACAACATGTAATCTATCAACACGGTATTACGCGTTGCAGCAAACAGACAACATGTAATCTATCAACACGGTATTACGCGTTGCAGCAAACAGACAACATGTAGTATATCAACGCGGTATTAAAGCGTTGCAACATACAGACAACATGTAGTATATCAACACAACATTAAGCGTTGCAACATACAGACACATGTAGTATATCAACACCAGCATTAAGCGTTGCAAATACAGACAACATGTAGTATATCAACACAACATTAAGCGTTGCAACATACGGACAACATGTAGTATATCAACGCGGTATTAAGCGTTTAAGCAACATACAGACAAAACACACTGCAGCTTAGACAGAAGAAAGCCAACACGCAGTTTTCAAGCCGACGACGTTCTGCGATAAACTTCACTTTCGATGGAAACACACTCCAACTCTGACAGCCTACTCCACGAACAAACCTGCCCGAACTCCCAACACCAACAACCTACACTACGACCAACCTGACTTAACACCAACACTAACAGGCTACAGCACGACTGAGCCGCGCCCTAACACCGACACTAACAGACCACACACCACGACCAAAACCTGCCCTAACTCCAACACCAAAAGCCTACACCACGACCAAACCTGCCGTAACTCCAACACTAACAGACCACACCACGACCGGACCTGCCCTAACCCCAATACTAACAACCAACACCACGACCAAACCTGCCCTAACTCCAACACCAAAGCCTATACCACGACCAAACCCTGCCCTAACCCCAACACAAACAGGACCACACCGCGACCAGACCTACCCTAACTCCAAGTCCAACAACCAACACCACGACCAAAACCAGCCCTAACTCCAGCACTGACAACCTACACCACGACCAGACCTGCCCTAACTCCAACACCAAAAGCCTACACCACGACCAAAACCTGCCCTAACTCCAGCACTAATAGCGTACAGCACCTGCCCTAACTCCAACACCAAAAGCCTACACCACGACCAAACCTGCCCTAACTCCAACACTCACAACCTACACCAACTACCAGACCTGCCCTAACTCCAGCACAATAATAGCGTACAGCACCTGCCCCTAACTCCAGCACTAATAGCGTACAGCACCTGCCCTAACTCCAGCACTAATAGCGTACAGCACCTGCCCTAACTCCAGCAGCATAATAGCGTACAGCAACCTGCCCTAATTCCAGCACTAATAGCGTACAGCACCTGCCCTAACTCCAGCACTAATAGCGTACAGCACCTGCCCTAACTCCAGCACTAATAGCGTACAGCACCTGCCCTAACTCCAGCACTTATAGCGTACAGCACCTGCCCTAACTCCAAACACCAACACCTTACACCACCCACGACCAGACCTGTCCTCCGTTCATCAGAAGATCCGGATGAGCCATCACTCAGGATGATCATGACAAGTCACCAGCGCAGGACGGAAATGATCATAAGTCACCATCATAGGACGGAATGATCACGACCAGTCACCAGCACAGGACGGAATGGTCATGACAAGTCACCAGCACAGGACGGAATGGTCATGGCAAGTCACCATCATAGGACGGAAATGATCATGACACGTCACCAGCACAGGACGGAATGATCATGTCACACGTCACCAGCACACAGGACGGAATGATCACGACAAGTCACCAGCACAGGACGGAATGATCATGACACGTCACACAGCACAGGACGGAATGATCACGACAAGTCACCAGCACAGGACGGAATGATCATGACACGTCACCAGCACAGGACGGAATGATCATGACACGTCACCAGCACAGGACGGAATGATCATGACAAGTCACCAGCACAGGACACGTCACCAGCACAGGACGGATCATGGACACGTCACCAGCACAGGACGGAATGATCACGACAAGTCACCAGCACAGGACGGGAATGATCATGACACGTCACCAGCACAGGACGGAATGATCATGACACGTCACCAGCACAGGACGGAATGATCATGACAAGTCACCAGCACAGGACGGAATGATCATGGCAAGTCACCAGCACAGGACGGAATGATCATGGCAAGTCACCAGCACAGGACGGAAAGAGAAGGACCTGGTGGGCCGGAAAAGGGGATGACAGACAA
>JADBJO010017536.1:0-5000 GCA_016801955.1 Conus betulinus | reverse complement strand
AACATCAGTCAGTTACACAGAACACAGACAACACAAACACAGGTAACACCAATCCGTTACACAAAATACACAAAACAACACAAACGCAGGTGACATCAGTCAGTTAAAAAGAGACAGATGACACACCAATCACCTTATCACAACACTGAAGAGTCCAACACACGCGGCATCAATCACCTGAACAAACAAGCGACACCCATGCAGATCACCTTCAGCAGTTTGGAATTCTGTGCATTAGTCTCCCCTCTGGAAGTAGGAGTGACTACCCTGGTAGTTACTCGCCGTTGACTCCTCCCTGTAAAATGCTATACTCTCTAGCATGTCAGGTGTTATTTCAGGCTCTCGTCCCTGTGAAATGCTATACTCTCTAGCATTGTCAGGTGTTATTTCAGGCTCTCGTCCCTGTGAAATGCTATACTCTCTAGCATTGTCAGGTGTTATTCAGGCTCTCGTCCCTGTGAAATGCTATACTCTCTAGCATTGTCAGGTGTTATTTCAGGCTCTCGTCCCTGTGAAATGCTATACTCTCTAGCATTGTCAGGTGTTATTTCAGGCTCTCGTCCCTGTGAAATGCTATGAACTCTCTAGCATTGTCAGGTGTTATTTCAGGCTCTCGTCCCTGTGAAATGCTATACTCTCTAGCATTGTCAGGTGTTATTTCAGGCTCTCGTCCCTGTGAAATGCTATACTCTCTAGCATTGTCAGGTGTTATTTCAGGCTCTCGTCCCTGTGAAATGCTATACTCTCTAGCATTGTCAGGTGTTATTTCAGGCTCTCGTCCCTGTGAAATGCTATACTCTCTAGCATTGTCAGGTGTTATTTCAGGCTCTCGTCCCTGTGAAATGCTATACTCTCTAGCATTGTCAGGTGTTATTTCAGGCTCTCGTCCCCCTGTGAAATGCTATACTCTCTAGCATTGTCAGGTGTTATTTCAGGCTCTCGTCCCTGTGAAATGCTATACTCTCTAGCATTGTCAGGTGTTATTTCAGGCTCTCGTCCCTGTGAAATGCTATACTCTCTAGCATTGTCAGGTGTTATTTCAGGCTCTCGTCCCTGTGAAATGCTATACTCTCTAGCATTGTCAGGTGTTATTTCAGGCTCTCGTCCCTGTGAAATGCTATACTCTCTAGCATTGTCAGGTGTATTTTCAGGCTCTCGTCCCTGTGAAATGCTATATACTCTCTAGCATTGTCAGGTGTTATTTCAGGCTCTCGTCCCTGTGAAATGCTATACTCTCTAGCATTGTCAGGTGTTATTTCAGGCTCTCGTCCCTGTGAAATGCTATACTCTCTAGCATTGTCAGGTGTTATTTCAGGCTCTCGTCCCTGTGAAATGCTATCCTCTCTAGCATTGTCAGGTGTTATTTCAGGCTCTCGTCCCTGTGAAATGCTATCCTCTCTAGCATTGTCAGGTGTTATTTCAGGCTCTCGTCCCTGTGAAATGCTATCCTCTCTAGCATTGTCAGGTGTTTTTTCAGGCTCTCGTCCCTGTGAAATGCTATCCTCTCTAGCATTGTCAGGTGTTATTTCAGGCTCTCGTCCCTGTGAAATGCTATCCTCTCTAGCATTGTCAGGTGTTATTTCAGGCTCTCGTCCCTGTGAAATGCTATACTCTCTAGCATTGTCAGGTGTTATTTCAGGCTCTCGTCCCTGTGAAATGCTATACTCTCTAGCATTGTCAGGTGTTATTTCAGGCTCTCGTCCCTGTGAAATGCTATACTCTCTAGCATTGTCAGGTGTTATTTCAGGCTCTCGTCCCTGTGAAATGCTATCCTCTCTAGCATTGTCAGGTGTTATTTCAGGCTCTCGTCCCTGTGAAATGCTATACTCTCTAGCATTGTCAGGTGTTATTTCAGGCTCTCGTCCCTGTGAAATGCTATACTCTCTAGCATTGTCAGGTGTTATTTCAGGCTCTCGTCCCTGTGAAATGCTATACTCTCTAGCATTGTCAGGTGTTATTTCAGGCTCTCGTCCCTGTGAAATGCTATACTCTCTAGCATTGTCAGGTGTTATTTCAGGCTCTCGTCCCTGTGAAATGCTATACTCTCTAGCATTGTCAGGTGTTATTCAGGCTCTCGTCCCTGTGAAATGCTATACTCTCTAGCATTGTCAGGTGTTATTTCAGGCTCTCGTCCCTGTGAAATGCTATACTCTCTAGCATTGTCAGGTGTTATTTCAGGCTCTCGTCCCTGTGAAATGCTATACTCTCTAGCATTGTCAGGTGTTATTTCAGGCTCTCGTCCCTGTGAAATGCTATACTCTCTAGCATTGTCAGGTGTTATTTCAGGCTCTCGTCCCTGTGAAATGCTATACTCTCTAGCATTGTCAGGCGACGCCAGGTAGTTCACAAGAGGAATGTGAAGGTCGTGCGAATCATTTCAGGGTCAGAAGTGGGCTGCAAGTTCACTAGAGGAATGTGAAGGTCGTGCGAATCATTTCAGGGTCAGAAGTGGGCTGCAAGTTCACAAGAGGAATGTGAAGGTCATGCAAATCATTTCAGGGTCAGACGCAGGGTGCAAGTTCACTAGAGGAATGTGAAGGTCATGCAAATCATTTCAGGGTCAGACGCAGGGTGCAAGTTCACTAGAGGAATGTGAAGGTCATGCGAATCATTTCAGGGTCAGACGCAGGGTGCAAGTTCACTAGAGGAATGTGAAGGTCATGCGAATCATTTCAGGGTCAGACGCGGGGTGCAAGTTCACAAGAGGAATGTGAAGGTCAAGGGAATCATTTCAGGGTCAGACGCGGGGTGCAAGTTCGCTAAAGGAATGTGAAGGTCATGCGAATCATTGCAGGGTCAGAAGTGAGCTGCAAGTTCACTAGAGGAATGTGAAGGTCGTGCGAATCATTTCAGGGTCAGACGCGGGGTGCAAGTTCACTAGAGGAATGTGAAGGTCGTGCGAATCATTTCAGGGTCAGACGCAGGGTGCAAGTTCACTAGAGGAATGTGAAGGTCATGCGAATCATTTCAGGGTCAGACGCGGGGTGCACGTTCGCTAAAGGAATGTGAAGGTCATGCAAATCATTTCAGGGTCAGACTCGGGGTGCTTGTTGTTCACTAGAGGAATGTGAAGGTCACTGGGAATGAATCATCCTCTGTGCGTTCTCTGTCACACAATGGGCACGCTGTGAAGAGACCAATCTGCTCCAGCTCCCACTGGCTGGCGGAGGGTTTAGTGCTCAGAACGATGTCTGTCGGGACGATGTCTGTCATCACACATTTGACCAGGTGGTGGTGGTGGGTTGGGGGGGGGGGGGGGGCGCGTGGGCGTATTAGGCACGATGTTTGTCATCACACCTCTGACAAGGGGGGGGGGGGGGGGGGGGGTATTTAGACACAATGTCTGTCACCTCACCTGTAACCCGGGGGAGGGGGAGGGGGGGGAGGGGGAGGGGGGAGGGGGGCGGGGGGTATTAGGCACGATGTCTGTCACCACACGATGTCTGTCACCACACCTCTGACTGAGGGGGGGGGGGGGGAGGAGGGGGTAATTAGAGACGATGTCTCTGACTAGGGAAAGCGGGGGGGGGGGGGGGGGGGGGGGGGGGTCAGCTGTCACGTCTTTTTGACCCCCGGGCAGAATGGTGAGGGTGGCGGCCTGAACCTGTGGTTGGCGTGAGCGGTCAGCCGGCTGTGGCCAGTATCACTTGGTGCTGTGTGGACACAGGGCGGCCCTCATCCTTGTCTGCTTCACCTGTGATCTGTCCACATTGCCATGCTTCACCCGTCAGCATACCACATTCCCATGCTTCACCTGACAGCATACCACATTCCCATGCTTCACCTGACAGCATACCACATTCTCATGCTTCACCTGACAGCATACCACATTCTCATGCTTCACCTGTGATCTGGCCACATACTTATGCTTCACCTGTGAGATGACCACATCCTATGCTTCACCTGACAGCTGACCACATTCCCATGCTTCACCTGACAGCATACCACATTCCCATGCTTCACCTGTGAGATGACCACATTCCCATGCTTCACCTGTGATCTGACTACATTCCCATGCTTCACCTGACAGCTGACCACATTCCCATACTTCATCTGTGATCTGACCACATTCCCATGTTCCACCTGTGACCCTGATCACATTCCAATGCTTCACCTAACACAACTGTTGTCACCTGGGGAGGATGGTCATCGTCACGGACCTAAGGGCTCGGACAAGACGTCAAAGAGGAAAGACCACTGGTGGGCATGCATCTGTACAACCCTCAGTCATAGAAGAAAGACCAGTGGTGGGCATGCATCTGTACAACCCTCAGTCATAGAAGAAAGACCAGTGGTGGGCATGCATCTGTACAACCCTCAGTCATAGAAGAAAGACCACTGGTGGGCATGCATCTGTACAACCCTCAGTCATAGAAGAAAGACCACTGGTGGGCATGCATCCGTACAACCCTCAGTCATAGAAGAAAGACCGGCAGTGGGCATGCATCTGTACAACCCTCAGTCATAGAAGAAAGACCACTGGTGGGCATGCATCTGTACAACCCCTCAGTCATAGAAGAAAGACCAGTGGTGGGCATGCATCCGTACAACCCTCAGTCATAGAAGAAAGACCACTGGTGGGCATGCATCTGTACAACCCTCAGTCCTAGAAGAAAGACCACTGGTGGGCATGCATCGGTACAACCCTCAGTCATAGAAGAAAGACCGGCAGTGGGCATGCATCTGTACAACCCTCAGTCATAGAAGAAAGACCAGTGGTGGGCATGCATCTGTTCAAACCTCAGTCATAGAAAAAAGACCACTGATGGGCATGCATCTGTACAACCCTCAGTCATAGAAGAAAGACCACTGATGGGCATGCATCTGTACAACCCTCAGTCATAGAAAAGACCGGCAGTGGGCATGCACCGTACAACCCTCAGTCATAGAAGAAAGACCGGCATGGGCATGCATCCGTACAACCCTACAAACCCTCAGTCATAGAAGAAAAAGACCAATGGTGGCATGCATCCGTACAACCCTCAGTCATAGAAGAAAGA
>JADBJO010017535.1:20000-27500 GCA_016801955.1 Conus betulinus | reverse complement strand
CATGCTTGTCAACCAAAAACGCAATATTTTTACTGCACTCAAATGAATTCTCTGGTACACTTTATAATTTATCTGGCTCACTTTCAAGCACTCAGATGAATTTAGCAGACATTTCCCCCAAGAGAGAACGCGCGCGCGCGCGCGCGCACAACACACACACACACACACACACACACACCACACACACACACACACACACACATACCAAGCCTTAAAGCCCATATTCAGCCTGTCCCACTCACAGTGCCCGGAACCAGGCCAGACCGTAAGACTCACATCCTCACAGCCCATCCTACCTACATGTCTGACCTAGGCAGCAAAGGTCCATACCTCAAACCTGTCCTGCTCATACGTAGGACCTAGAACCAGGTGAGTCGTGCCTACACATTGAGCCTAGAACCAGGCCAAACCGTAAAGATCCACATGCCACAGCCTGTCAAACCCCCCCACAGGCTATGGAACTAAGCCAAGCCGTAAAGTCCTATTCCTCAAGTTCTGTTCTATCAAGGGCCACCAGAGTCATCACATACCTTTCGTAAAATCGCTGTCTACCACATTCGCAAATTATGGGTTACTCTCACCGTATGCGAGCAACGCAAAAGTGAATCTCTAAGTTCAAATTATTTGTGAGGAACACATAACAGGGATTGTATCACATAGTTCCCCCATATATGTTTCGTATATGTTTCTCTCTCTCTCTCTCTCTCTCTCTCTCTCTCTCTCTCTCCTCTCTCTCTCTCTCTCTCTCCTCCCTCTCTGTCTCTCTGTGTGTGTGTGTGTGTGTGTGTGTGTGTGTGTGTGTGTGTGTGTGTGTGTGTGAGCGCGAGTAGGAGAGGGACAAAGGGAGGGGTGTGTGTATATGCGCTTGCGTTTGTTTCTGCTATTTGATCCCTCCCAGTCCTATCCCCCCCCCCCACACACACTCTCTCTCTCTCACACACACACAGACACACTCACACTCACACACACACACACACACACACACACACACACACACACACACAGAGAAACACACACACACACACAGAGAAACACACATACACACACCGCCCCTCTTACCATCTCATCCCCCCTCCCCAACCCTCACTCCCTCCTCAGTCCCCAACCTCAGCCTGACCCCCCCCTCCCCCCGGCATGAACATGCCCGCCGACTGTCCTCTGTCCACAGCAGTGGGAATACATCCAGAGTCTGCTGCGGAGGCAAGGGCGGGGCAGCATCATCCGCCGCATCAAGGAGAGTTTGACCTGCGCGGCATGAAGAAGGCCAAGGTCACTCGGGCCGAGGGACACCTCAAACACTGTAACAAGGACACACCGTCAGGCAGACTTCCGCCGGCGCCGGCACCTTCTATGTGTGGGTGAGTGAATGTCTGTGGGAGGGGGTGGGTGGGGTTGGATGCTGGAGATAGATGAGAGGGGTGGGGGAGGGGGGGAGGGCTTGAGGGTTGGGTGGGGGAGGGCGGGGTTTTGTGGTTTAAGTTTTTAGGGAATATTTCAAGCCATGAATGAACCCTTGCTTAACCCACCTACCCATCCAACCACCCAAACGCCAACAGAAGCAAATGACGTATCTATAAAAAGACTTACTTTGTCAGACCAGGAACTCCACATACAGACGGACAGACTGAGGACCCTTTTCGTGGTGTAGGAGTAAACGTCAACGTCTACCTAAATCTGACGAAACTGAGTTAGTCATTTCAGCATGAACATTCTCCACTGCCGACCCCCTTCTCGCACAGCGATCAGGACCAGACCGCACGGCAACAGCGAGTTTCCTCCAAACCCCAATGGCTGAAGAATCGCAAAAACTGACTGCCTTCATTACTCTTTTCAGGGCGGTTTTAGTTCACAAGCATTCTTTCCGAAATAATTTTAGACCTGAAAATGATCATCACTGGAATGAAAAATTTCCGTGCCAGAATTTGTATTCTTTTTTTGAAAAAACGACCCCCCCCCCCCCCCCCCCCCCCCCCCCCCCATTTCAGCAGCAGTTTCACGGGTATTATGACAGTGTTGGTATCCCGGTCAGTGAGTAGAGGACAGGGGAACAACGCGCCTAACTCGATCATTTCTGCTCAATTCGCGAGAGGCTAGTGGTTCTCCCCCTGAACGAGAGAGCTCCGTTATCTGCAGGCAAAAATTAGTGAAGTTTTCTCAGAGATACCTGTTCTTTCTTCTTCTTTTTTTTTTTTTAAGTGTTTTTAAGACTGACTCTTGCACGTGGCGACCATTGCAAACTTCTGCATGTCACAGATCGTTCCAGAATTGATAGTTGCTGGTAATTGTGAACATGTGAGAACATTTTAATCCCTACGTGGAAAGCCAATGGCTGGACATGGGAAATATTTCGAGAAAATACGCTTTCAACACTGAAAAAGCTTCTAATCTCTGCACTAGTGCAGGTATATTCCGATTCCAAGGAAGGAACCAAAATGCCGAGAAATGTATGTCGACATTGGATGGCAGGAGCAATGCTACAAGAAACAGACGGTCGCTGAAAGCCATACGCTTCAAATTTACTGACGTGTTATATGGATCAGATATAACCCGGATCGAAAAATCGGCCCATGCTATGACTTGGTGCTGTGAGCCATTAATGTATTTTCTTCGTGTGACTGGCATGCTTCATCACCAAGAGAGGACACCGACCTCTTGTAGGCTGTCATAAAGACAAAGCACTTGGATCAATTAAGCCTTCGTCTGTAGCGTTTCAGGATGAAAATGATGACATATTCATACGAAATGGCTACGCTGCATGGAAGAACTTGGATGGATTCTTTGGGTCCTGGTTTTATACCTGTTTGGCAGACTGCTTTCTGGAGATCAAGACAGGGACGTTTGCCAGTCTGCCATTTGTTTAAGTTCGAGTCACGATCATAGAGGTGGAACAGAATGATGACCTGGTTCGCAGTAAATTTAGAATCTACTGTCAAACAAATCACTGGTCAAATCGGCATGGACAGACACAGGCCTAATGTTATTCTGGACAGCTAGAAATAACGAAATGGTTCAACAAAGACTGTTATTGCTTGTTGTTTCTTTGTTTGTTTGTATGTTTTTTTTTTTCAAAACGGAACTGTTATTTCACAGCAGCTGCAAGATATCCTCGAAAGATTTCACCAAAGGTACTAAAGCATTGTAAAAATGCAAGACTCCGGCAAATAGCAATGTTGGTTGCCTAGAGAAAATCCTAGCTGCTCAACCTGTGAATGGGGTGAGTGTTACATACAGAATCTTTCCAGCATATCAAGATATTTGAACAGCTCGGCAGCGCACTGGAACCGTTATCTTTGAATGAAAATGACCCAAACTAGCTCATTGTGGTTGGCTAGTACTATACGTGGCGTACTGAAGGACTCATCCACTGCCACTGATGACAGACCGAGGACAAGATCGATCCGCGAAGAGGAACCACACCTGATTTGGCATCTGTTTTAAAAACTCAATCTTATACTCTCTTGCAGAGTCAAGTCGGAGGATTCGGTCGGTTAGTTGCAGCTGCTTGCAGCTGTTGTGAAATGACAGCCATTCCATCGCTGCAAATGTTCTGTGTGGCCATTTTAGACTACTGTGATGCCTGTAGCCGGTGAACATGAAAGAAAGATGCAACCAGTTCAGAGTATTTTCAGTGATAGTCCACCACTGAAGAAACTCTCTACTGGCACAGTCCACCACTGAAGACACTCTCTATTGGCACAGTCCACCACTGAAGACACTCTCTATTGGCACAGTCCACCACTGAAGACACTCTCTATTGGCACAGTCCACCATTGAAGACACTCTCTATTGGCAAAGTTTGTGACCTGCCTCACATTCAGATCAACCAACTGCCTCGTTTTTCTTTTTTTTTTGTCCACAGTATCTTGGTCTGCGAGAGAACTAACTTACTATCAGGCCTACACAACATACATTCAGCTGCTCTCAGCACCATTGCACACGTCTGAAAACAACGCCTGTCAAAGTACCTCCACGAACAATGAGTCTTGTGCTGATCACTATGATCTGATGCCTGGTGTTATTTTGTTTCAGAGTTACAACATCATCAAAGAAGGAAAACCCAAGGAAAAGGAGAAGTCATGACGACCGAAGCAGTGGACTGGATGGATAAAAGACACGACACGGGCCATCGTGTGTCTGGCTAAGGCTTGTGCTGTACATGGGAATATGGCTGCTTATAGCTGTTACACCGTAGTTATGTAGGTTCTGTTGACTGTTATCTGTGTAAATTCAGCTGATGACCACGCAGAGTTTGGCCAGTCTTTTGGTTGGCTTAGTGAGTGAGTGAGAGAGAGAGAGAGAGCGAGCGAGCGAGCGAGCGAGAGAGAGAGAGAGAGAGAGAGAAAAGAGAGAGAGAGCACGCGCGTATGTGCGTGTGTGTGTGTGTGTGTGTGTGTGTGTGTGTGTGTTTAAGAGTGTCAAGTAATACGTAAATGCTGCATACATTCCAAGTATTTGAAAGTCCCTATATCTTATACACATCTGTTGGGACAAGTGTGTAGATGTGTTTAGGCCTGACATTTATCACCACTGGCTGTCTTTGTCCCTAAAGAATGGGATGGAGAGGGAGCTCCGTTCTTTTAGGTTAAGTGATCCACTTTGTTTAATTGTAACGTTCCTTGTAATATGTATGGCTATAAAGGGCTTTGAGATCACCTGGTGCTAAGCGCTAGCGCTTTTTAGTCTTCATTATCATTTAGCATTATCATTATTATTTTTATTTTCGTTGGAGACAGAATGTACTGTCAGGAAATCCTTGTGCTTGGAAACGGAGTGCTCGAACATGCCAAACATGGAAAAAATTGAATACGTCTTTGACCCTGGCATAACTAATTGAAGAAAAACAGCAAATATAAACAAAAGAAAAAGTGATTTGGTCAAACGTATTTATTTATATCAATCACGAGATGCTTCAGCCATTTCTTTGAATCAATTCAGCTATCGTAGCCATAGATTACCTACTGGAGTTAGCAGCCATAACATTCTGCAAGACGTATGGAATTGTCATGACTGTAATTTTGGGTGGGGCAGTAGGAATGAGTTTCTCTTTGGTTCAGAGTATCACAATTTACTGATTTTTCGTTATACGTCTATTTATAAAGGTGTTTGAAGACAGTCTGCTTTCATTTTTGCAGTTTATTCGAAGCAGGGGGAGGGAAAGACGCAGAAAAATGCAGAAAGGCTTTGGAATTAGGAAAAGTAGTTTTTTTTTAAAATTTCTAACGAGATATGATCTTGCGGTTTACTGGAGCTATATCAAAGATAAAGTTTTTTTTTTAGATTGTTGTTCACAGTAAAACTTTTGATACTTTCCCAATCTTGATCAAAGCAAAATGTCGAGAAGTTGCTACTGGTGGAAACTGTCCGATTTGAAGTTAATCGACTCTCCAGAAGAAGACCGTGTCCGGTGTCACTGTTACTTCGTTTTGCAAACTGTATGAAGACAGGCCTACATCCATCGTTGAAAGATGTTCACTCACTTCTTAATGACCTGTATTTTTTCTACTCTGGAGAAATGGAGGAAATGTGATTGTCATAACTGAATACTTCACACAAAAAAGAGAGAAACTATTAAACGAAGCTACAAGACAAATATCATGAAGCTGTTTGAAAATACCATACACATTTCATATAGGGTAACTAAAGACGGGTTCTACGATTAACAGAACAGATTGTATCCGTTAGTTTAAAAAAAAAGGAGAAGAAATCTCAGACAAAATCATCTCAAGCTTCTTATTCAGAATCAACAACAAAGAAGATATAGATGACTATATCATCGCCAAAGTGAAGTACTCACATCTACGGAAAATACAATGAATACATTTCTTTCAAGCAAAGCTTTCAGCATCACCTGAATGTGATAAAAACTCTCAAAATCGATTAATAATATTTCCAGAATAAAAGTCAGCTTGTCACACGCCATAGAAATGATATCTTCGTTGTTTCAGCAAGCGATTCTTTATTTATAAATCAAGCGTATATCTCACGAACGTATAGGACAAAAGGTAACAAGTATCTGGCAAAAGAGGGAAAGAGCTAAAGTGATTACATTTTTTTTAATACACCTTGTTCTTTGAATCGTAGTCTTAATACGCATATATACAACGTTTTATTTGTGACCTGTTTACATTCCCGTCACTCATGAGTACTTGTGATCATTTTCTATGGCTTCAAAGCCACCCAGCTCCAATCTTACTTGGTCTGGATCCACGGAAAAAAAAAAATTATGAAAAGGCTGTCACCTGATTGGTTTGTGTCTCGGCTTTTTTGTGTGTGCCAAATTTTATACATGAGATTGACTGCTCAAACATCCTTTCGCCATGGCATGAGTGTGTTTGTACCTGATTATTCTCCGAAACCTTTCCTTGAGGAGGTTGAAACCCATGAAGCTTCGGCTTTGCCATTGATGATAATGTTAGCATGATCATTTAATAGTGTTTTTCAGGTCTGTTTTCAAATGATTTTGATTTTTGTGTCTGTTTCCAAACAGTTTTCAGTCAGTCATTCATTAAAAGAAAATATGAAATGTTTCCTAACTTTACTCCCTGCAAAATTTTCGTTGAGCTTTTATTGAATCACGAGTGAAGCAGAAGGACAGTCAGAAGAGTGCAGACCTCCCACAAAGTCGAACTGATCATGGATCTGCCTTTTGATCTGGATCCGCACCAAAATTGTATGGATTTGTCCTTGGGCCCCATTCCATCTTTCCATTAAGTTTCGATAAAATCGGTGACATGGTCTTTGCGTGTTCCTGTTTTAACAGGTCCTGGATCCGCCCCTTGATCCTGATCCACGCAACGGATCTGCACCAAAAATTAGTGGTTTCGCTTTTGAGCTAGTATGAAAGAAACTCTAGGGAGAGCGTGAAAGCAGAAGGTCTTCGGAGAAGAAACCCCACTCAAACAAGTGTCTGGGTCCTGAGCTTTACACCCACCCTAAGGGGACCGGGCCGCATCCAGGTCATGACTCCCAGATGCCCTTCTGCTGCCAGCTTTCCCCCTCTTTTTACTAGCGCCGCTGGGATTCGAACCCCCAACTTTTGGATGGGTGGGCGTCTCAAGGCGTGCCTTTTTGGACGGATGTTTTGCTCACATCGCGCTATGACACACCTGCTATATCTCTGAAAACTTAGGCCTTTTGAAGTTCACTTTTGTTCCTCCTCGACCAGATCCGGGTGGACCTCTTTCCAGCTGCCTCTGCCATTGCCTTCAAGGTTCCGGTCCTCTTTTTTTTTTTTAACCAGAAATCCCGATCTGTTTCAACAGATCATAGGCTGATGAGCCAACAAATCCCCGTGCTCCAACCTGTATGGCGAGGACATGTGCCTGGAAGTCAGATTCCCTCAAGCAGTTGGTTAGACTGGCAGTCTTGTAGATGTGAGCTTGCTCCATTCTGCCTTCGTATCACACGTGGAGTTCGAACAGAATTATTTGTTTAAATATAGCGGAATGGAGAACAATATATCTGGTTCCATATCACTCTTCCCGATGATTTATCTTTCTA
>JADBJO010017535.1:12500-17500 GCA_016801955.1 Conus betulinus | reverse complement strand
ATACCTCTCACCACACATTAGAGAATGGGTGATACCTTCACCACACACATTAGAGAATGGGTGATACCTTTCACCACACATTAGAGAATGCGTGATACCTTTCACAGGCATTAGAGAATGGGTGATACCTCTCACCACACATTAGAGAATGGGTGATACCTTCACCACACATTAGAGAATGGGTGATACCTCTCACCACACATTAGAGAATGGGTGATACTTTTCACCACACATTAGAGAATGGGTGATACCTTTCACCACACATTAGAGAATGGGTGATACCTTTCACCACACATTAGAGAATGCGTGATACCTTTCACCAGGCATTAGAGAATGGGTGATACCTTTCACCATGCATTAGAGAATGGGTGATACCTTTCACCAGGCATTAGAGAATGGGTGATACCTTTCACCACACTTTAGAGAATGGGTGATACCTTTCACCACACATTAGAGAATAGGTGATACCTTTCACCACACATTAGAGAATGGATGATACCTCTCACCACACATTGGAGAATGGGTGGTACCTCTCATCACACATTGGAGAATGGGTGATACCTCTCACCACCACACATTGGAGTTTGGGTGATACCTCTCACCACACATTAGAAAATGGGTGATACCATTCACCAGGCATTAGGGAATGTGTGATTCCTCTCACCACACATCAGAAAATGGGTGATACCTTTTACCACACATTAGAAACTGGAGGGTTCCTCTATCCCCACAGAAAACGGACGTTGCCCATCGCCACACACCAGAGACTGGAGGGTACCCCTCACCACACGTAACAGAATGAAGGGTACCTCTTCCCATACATTTGAAAATAAAAAGTACCACTCACCATCAATAGATGATGGGTTGGGAGGGGGTGGGGGTGGGGGGTCCTCTCACCATATGTCAGAGAACGGAGGGTACCTCTCATCTCACATCAGAAAATGGGAGTACCTCTCGCCACTCATAAGAGAATGAAGGGTACCTCACACCACACAGCAGGGAGTGCAGGGTACATAGATGATGTCTTTGCTGAATTGTTCTGATATGGATTCATCCAAGGTGACCTCATCCTGACTGTCTTCACTGCACTATGTATTTACATGCTTGATCGGAGGAGACTTTGACAACAAACTGTCTTAACTGAGCGGTGTGTGTTGAGATGCATGAACACGACGACCTGGCCAAAAGCTGTCTCGTTTGAACCATGCGTTGACGTGCTGAGTGGCGATTTGTCAACAACTTGTCTGAACTATGTGCTGGTATGAACCGAACAGAACTAATTTAGATCAGCTCGGAACTGTGTTGACAAGGCTGAACGGTGGTGACATGATCAATAAACTGTCCTCGCTAAAATGAATATACTGATGACACGGATCAGTGATTTTGGTCACTTCAGTGTTAATACACACAGTCAACTCTGTTTCCTTGAAAACGCATTCTATTACGTACAAACCATTCTGGCAAGACCATGATTAGATAAAAAGAAATCGCAGACCGTGTTTATTAGATGACTGATGTTATCATTTTAACGGTAGTAGTAGCAGTAGTAGTAGCAGTAGTATTAGTAGTAGTAGTAGCAGTAACAGTAGTAGTAGTTGAGGTGGTAGTAGTAGTGGTAATGATGTTATTAGCAATCACAGGAGTAACAAGGTGATGATGCTGATGTCGATGATGAAGTGATGATGATGATTATTATGCAGTTTTGTTGTTATTATTGTCTTAATACGATAAGTATGCGTTTTGCGTTTTGTATTCCTTATTTGTAATTTGTTCTTAAGTTTTGTATTTAAATATGACTACACCCCTCCCCCCAAACACACACACACACACACACACACACACACACACACACACACACACACAAACACACATTCTGGTAAGAAAAAAAACTTGCATAAACCGTGTGTGTGTGTGTGTGTGTGTGTGTGTGTGTGTGTGTGTGTGTGTGTGCGCGCGCCTCATTTAATGAAAAAGAAATCAACACACGGTCTTAATGCCTTTATGCGTAGAGTTTTATTTGCTGTACATATGTACATAACATGTCAGGAACCCCTCCCCTTATCATTCACAAAACTTTACTTGGTTATGCTCTCATCATTCACAACATATTAACTTGCGAGGTAGTTTTCTTATCACTCACAAAAGGTAACATGGCAGTTCTTCCATCTTTCTTATCATTCATACAAAGATCACATGGCAATTCTTCCATCTTTCTTATCATTCATACAAAGGTCACATGGCAATTCTTCCATCTTTCACATGATGTACATTTGTTGGAAACTTTCCCATTCAAACAATGTTCATTGGTAGCAATCGCGTCTTTCACATAATTTGTCACTCGGTAAGTCTTCATCATTCACACATGGTTCAGCTGGTGACTCTCCCATCATTCACATACTGTCCAGCTGGTGACTCTCCACTCAATCACACGGTCCAGCTGGTGGCTCTCCATCATTCACACACTGTTCAGCTGGCGATTCTCCCATCATTCACATATGTTCAGCTGGTGACTCTCCCGTCATTCACACGATGTTCAGGTGGTGACTGTTCCCTCATTCACATGATGTTCCACTTGCCCTTGCGCCAGTAGGACGTCAAGCACTGGTGGGCCTTTCTCCTGATCTTGGGGTCGGCGTCACGGTTCAGGGTGTCCAACGCCTCAGCCACCCGCAGTTCCAGATGTCTGGGGGACCCGTCACACAGCGTGTGCAGTACCTGGTACCTGTTGACACATCCCAGCGTGTATGTCAGTGACAGTGTGTGACAGTACTTGGCATCTGTTGGTCATGTCACAGTATGTGTCAGTGACCGCCTAAACACCAAACAAACTTTAAAAAAGTATATATAATAACTCCGCCGAACGACGTGGACAAACGAACTACAAAACAAAACACGACGACGCGTTTCGACCTCTTAGGTCTCCGTCAGACAAGATCAACAACACTCAGGACAACGAAAAACAACGAACAATCACTTATCTTTGTCACGTTTTATTTTGCGCCGAATTTGACAAAGACAAGTGATTGCTCGTTCTCCTTTTTCGTTGTCCTGAGTGTTGTTGATCTTGCCTGAAGAAGACCTAGAGGGTCGAAGCGCGTCGTGTTTTGTCTTGTGATTCGTTTGTCCACGTTGTTCGGCGGAATTATCAAAAAGTACTATTCAAAATTTGTTTGAATTTCCGCCTGCAGTTGCCTCACTTTGCGGCTATACACCCAAACATCTCAACAGAACCCCTCCACTGTTCAAGATCCGTTCAAACCTGAAAGCGTTTTTTACCATGTTCCCGAGATGGTCGTAAACAAGAAATAGTCTTGTGCCGTTTGCGTCAAGGTCACTTCTTTTTGCGTCAAGGTCACTTCTTTTATACCCATTCTTTTCTTTTAAAAGGTGAAGAAACTCTGTGGTGCATTCCATGTCGTGTACCACTCACAGTGAAACATACTCAAACTCCGTGGTGCATTCCATGTCGTGAACCACACTCACAGTGAAACATATTCTTTAAGAGTGCTGGGATTGCATGATGTGAGAGACATAAACATTTTACAACCGACGCCATGAAAATCTTGTTCTGAGATGTCTTGAGTGATGTGATCTTTGAATTTCCGAAAGAGATTAACATTTTTCATCTGATCTGAAATTTTACAGAAGGAAAAATTTTAACGAAATTTTAGGTGTGTTTTTAGAAGGTGCATTCAAAGGATTGTGTAAATGAGTTTTTTTTATTTTCCTTTTTCTTTCTTTCTTTCTTTTTTTTTTACCTTGCGAGTTGGCCTGAACACAGTGACAGTCCTGATATGGCCTATCGAGGGTCGGCTGGGCTATAAGCAACATTACTTTACCTCCACAACACACGTAAAACACCAAGGACCAAGGAGCTCACCTGACGTCTGCATCCTCGTCATTCAGCATGTCAAAGACCCGCTCCCAAAACTCGGTGAGGTCCTCCTGCACTCGGCACGGGCACATCTCCACCAGGGCGCGCTTCCTCACGCGCGCGGGACGGGGTGAAAGGTCAGGGCGATGATGGTTTCAATGTTGGTCGTCTTCTCACACATACGGAGGGCTTCACCCATGCTCAGTGAGGTCATCTGCGTCTTGAGGTCCTCGGTCGTCATGGTGATGGCAGGCTTGTTGGAAGGATGAATGTACTTTGGTGAGGTTGGCTTTGTAAGGTGGTAAGGTCTTGGCTTGGCTGCAACAGAGAGATTAATGAACGATGAAAATCACTATGCGATTATACGTATTGACTTAACAATAGTTTAACTTCAGACTATCCAACAATTTACTCAGACTAACCAACAATGAACTGCTCGCTAATGATGAGAAAGTGATATGCGTACATGCATGTATCATTTCCATCGTTATATTGTATTTTTACCGGTGTGTGCGAGTGCATGCGAGCATATGTGTGTGTGTGTGTGTGTGTGTGTGTGTGTGTGTGTGTGTGAGAGAGAGTGAGAGAGAGAGAGAGAGAGAGAGAGAGAGAGAGAGAGAGAGAGAGAGAGAGAGAGAGAGAGAAAATAATACAACAAATAAAAAAGAAAAAGAAAGTGAAACTACGCACTATGTTTCAAGAAAATGAAAGGAACCTAACAAATGAACAACAAAATAGGCCTACGTTAAAAAAATCAAGTCATACACAATAACAAACAAAACTGATATGCACAAGAGACAAACAGACAGACTTTAACTTTGAAGATTAATTGGTTAACTGATCATCAGTTCTCGTCTGCTGTCAGGCGTTCAGCGGGAATGACCAACTTTACTGCCTGACGAGAAGAGAAGTTAGGTTTTAACGGACATAACACCCCATTCGACAATGTGGAAGCACAACTGATAACGTGACATTGAACAAAAGCTTTGGCCTAGTAATGTTGATCCATCGCATGCGAGAAAAAAAAAAATTGGTATCTTACCTGAAATGCAGAGATGAGATTTCTATTTTAAGTCTTCATCTACCATACAGCAACACTTGTTAAGTAAAATACAATGTTCGTCTA
>JADBJO010017535.1:0-10000 GCA_016801955.1 Conus betulinus | reverse complement strand
TTCATGTGACTGACTTTCCCTGTGCGCCTTTTGATTGCCTTTAATGCATGTGCTGTTCAGTACTTCGTCATTCTGATTTGCCATAAGCAAAGCAGCTCAGAGTAAACAAGGGTTTTCAAAGATTTTTTTTTCCGAGGAATGTATTCACACCTTAAATCTTGCAGTGTAGAACAACAAACTAGAACATGCAATTCGTCTTCATTTGCCTTCTGAGAGAGAGAGAGAGAGAGAGAGAGCGAGAGAGAGAGAGAGAGAGAGAGAGAGAGAGGAGAGAGAGAGAGAGAGAGATGTTGATCTGAAAGTACATGAAAAACATCTGATTCTGAGTAAAAACCGTAAGTTAATTCCACATGTTTTATTCTTCAAGTGAGTTACTAGACAGAAGACAACATCAAAAGGATCGTTTCGTTTAGGATGCAGCAATAACTAAATAAATAATAATAAAAAGAAACAGATCAGTTATTGGTCTTCATTTATTTCCGCTTTCTCACATACTAGTTAAATCCAGGGTTTGGTTTTCATTTTCAGTTGCGGCACAGATTTCTTTACAAGAAGGCTCTGGCATATGGCTTAGATTTAATACATTTTGGATAACATAAATCCAATTGGAAAAAAACATACAATAAAGATGGAGTGATACATTCAATGATGAATGTGCACATCACTTTACTCACTCTTAACCAGTGAACAGTTAACTGTTGGTTAAAGTTCTTCTGTAACGAACACTTATAATGGTGATCAGTTATTTTATCATCCATGATCGTATGTGTTTCAGTTAAAAAGTCACTGAGCAAGAGCCTAAACATCTTTCGAAGACGACATCTCCCAGAAACATCCGTCCTTCCGACAAATCTGTGATCACCATGACGACCGAGGACCTCAAGACACAGATGACCTCACTGAGCATGGGTGAAGCCCTCCGTGTGTGCGAGAAAGACGACCAACATTGAAACCATCATCGCCCTGACCTTTCACCCTGTCCCGCGCGTGAGGAAGCGCGCCCTGGTGGAGATGTGCCCGTGCCGAGTGCAGGAGGACCTCACCGAGTTTTGGGAGCGGGTCTTTGACATGCTGAATGACGAGGATGCAGACGTCAGGTGAGCTCCTTGGTCCTTGGTGTTTTACGTGTGTTGTGGAGGGGTCGAATTTTGAAGTTTGGTGTTTAGTCACTAACATATACACCGTGGTGCCTCCAACACAAACCACGGTACGGTCACTTACTGTCACCGACATGGCATCTGTTATGTGTCCAACAGATACCAAGTGCTGTCACACACTGTCACTGACATACACACCGTGATGTGTCCAACAGATACCAAGTGCTGTCACACACTGTCACTGACATACACACCGTGATGTGTCCAACAGATACCAAGCACTGTCACATACTGTGATATTTCCAACTGATACAAAGTACTGTCACACACTGTCGCTGACATACACACTGTGATGTGTCAACAGATACCAGGTGCTGTCACACACTGTCACTGACATATATACTGTGATGTGTCCAACAGATACCAAGCACTGTCACACACTGTCCCTGATATAACACTGTGATGTGTCCAACAGGTGCAAGTGCTGTACATACTGTGTCACTGACATATACACTGTGATGTGTCCAACATATACCAGGTGCTGTCATACACTGTCACTTAAGTATTCACTGTGATGTGTCTAACACATGCCAGGTGCTGTCACACAATGTTACTGACATATATAATGTGATGTGTTAACAGATACCAGGTGCTGTCACACACTGTCACTGACATATGCACTGTTTTATGTCAACAGATACCAAGTACTGTCACACACTGTCACTGATATATATACCGTGATGTGTGTCACAGATACCAAGTACTGTCAAACACTGTCACTGACATATACACTGTGTTGTGTCAACAGATACCAAGTGCTGTCACACACTGTCACTGACATACACACTGTGTTGTGTCAACAGATACCAAGTGCTGTCACACACTGTCACTGACATACACACTATGATGTGTCAACAGATACCAAGTACTGTCAAACACCGTCACTGACATATACACTGTGATGTGTCCAGCATGTACCAAGTGCCGTCATATACATTATCACTGACATATACACTGTGATGTATCCAACATATGCCAGGTGCTGCACACACTGTCACTGACATATACACTGTGATGTGTCAACAGGTACCAGGTGCTGTCACACACTGTCACTGACATATACACACTGTGATGTGTCAACAGGTACCAGGTGCTGCCACACACTGTCACTGACATACACGCTGTGATGTGTCAACAAGTACCAGGTGCTGTCACACACACTGTCACTGACATACACACTGTGATGTGTCAACAGGTACCAGGTACTGCTGCACACGCTGTGTGACGGGTCTCCCAGGCATCTGGAACTGCGGGTGGCTGAGGCGTTGGGACACCCTGAACCGTGACGCCGACCCCAAGATCAGGAGAAAGGCCCACCAGTGCTTGACGTCCTACTGGCGCAAGGGCAAGTGGAACATCATGTGAATGAGGGGACAGTCACCACCTGAACATCGTGTGAATGAGGGGTGAATGACAGTCACCAGCTGAACATCATGTGAATGAACAGGAACATCGTCAGTCACCACCTGAACATCGTGTGAATGAGGGGACAGTCACCAGCTGAACATCATGTGAATGAGGGAACAGTCACCACCTGAACATCGTGTGAATGAGGGGACAGTCACCACCTGAACATCGTGTGAATGAGGGACAGTCACCACTGAACACTGAACATGGAGTGTGAATGTGAGGTGGGAGGGTCACCATCTGAACACCTGTGAATGAAGGGAGAGTCACCAGCTGACAGTGTGTGAATGACGGGAGAGTCACCAGCTGAACAGAGTATGTGAATGGTGGGAGAGTCACCAGCTGAACAGTATGTGAATGAAGGGAGAGTCACCAGCTGAACAGTATGTGAATGATGGGAAGAGTCACTGTCTCAACAGTGCGTGAACAGTGTGATGGGATGAGTCACCAGCTGAACAGTATGTGAATGATGGGAGAGTCACCAGCTGAACAGTGGGATTGAAACCATGAAAAGTTGCGGAGAGTCACCAGCTGAACAGTATGTGAATGATGGGAGAGTCACCAGCTGAAACAGTATGTGAATGATGGGAGAGTCACCAGGAACTGAACAGTATGTGAATGATGGGAGAGTCACCAGCTGAACAGTGAAATGAGGAGAGTCACCAGCTGAACAGTTATGTGAATGATGTGAGAGTCACCAGCTGAACAGTATGTGAATGATGGGAGAGTCACCAGCTGACAGTATGAACAGTGATGAATGATGGGAGATGGAACGGTGTGTGAAATGATTGGAATTAGTCACCAGCTGAACAGTATGTGAATGATGATGGAGAGTCACAGTCACCATGTGATGTGTGAGAGTCAATGTTGTGTGATGACGACAGTGATGAATGATAGGAGAGTCACCAGCTGACGTGTGTAAATGTCGTCACGTGAATGATGGGAGAGTCACCAGCTGAACAAATGTCAATGTTGTGACAGTATGAATGATGGAGAGTCACCAACTGAACAGCGTGAATGAGGGAGAGGTCACCAGCTGAAGTGTGGGATGGGAGAGTCCACCAGCTGACGCGTGTGTGAATGATGGGATAGTTACCAAATTAAGCACTCTGTGAATCAGTACACGGATGTATGAACACAACACACATGCACGCGCGCGCGCGCGCGCGCGCGCAGAGAGAGAGA
The DNA here is from genome assembly GCA_016801955.1 of Conus betulinus. NCBI lineage: Eukaryota > Metazoa > Mollusca > Gastropoda > Neogastropoda > Conidae > Conus > Conus betulinus. The sequence goes on along the minus strand of JADBJO010017535.1, from coordinate 6,251 downwards.
GAGAGAGAGAGAGAGAGAGAGAGAGAGAGAGAGAGAGAGAGAGAGAGAGAGTCATCTGTATACTTGCATAGATCATGAGAGGGTCAACAACCTGGTAATCATGATCACCCATACCCAAAGTCGACATGTCAAAACGTGCGCGCGCGCGCGCGTACACACACACACACACACACACACACGCACACGCACGCACACAGACACAGACAGACAGACACACACACACACATACACACACACCACACACTATTGCTTGAACGCGATAATCTTCTAATCAAATATTTAAAGTGGGCATGTGCAACAGACCAACGGGCAAAGGAAATGTTTTTTCTGTTGAAGGTTTATGCAAAATAAAACGTGTTTCCAAGAAAGTACAGCTGAGTTTGGGTGTTACTGTTACGTTGTTACTATTATGGCTGTCGTTGTTGTACTCCCAGTTCTTATAGAACAGGGAGTACTTTAGAATGGGAACGAAGAAAACTTGCTGTGTGTGTGTGTGTGTGTGTGTGTGTGTGTGTGTGTGTGTGTGTGTGTGTGTGTGTGTGTTCGTCCGTCCGTGGTCAGAATGTGTTCCACTCGCTCCAGATAAAACCACTGGGGCCTATCTTTCTGAAAATTTTTAGGTATGTTCATTATGGGTCACGAATGATGCCCGATGTTTTACTTTACCGTTATAGCCGTTGCTAGTGGCTGTAACGGCCTATAACGGTTTTTCTTCTTTATGGAATATCTCAGAAATTACTTGGCCGATCTTTATGAAAATTAGCAGGTATGTTCATTATGGGTCACAGATGATGTCGGTTGTTTTAGTTTACCCCGTTATAGCCGTTACTAACGCCTTCTTTATAGAATATCTCAGAAAGTACTTGGCCGATCTTCTGAAAATTTGTAGGTATGTTCATTATGGGTCACGAACAATGCCCGATATTTTAGTTTGCCGTCATATCCATTACTAACGGCTGTAACGGCCTGTAACGGTTTTTCTCTTCTTTATGGAATATCTCAGAAATTACTTGGCCGATCTTTATGAAAATTAGCAGGTATGTTCATTATGGGTCACAGATGATGTCGGTTGTTTTAGTTTACCCCGTTATAGCCGTTACTAACGCCTTCTTTATAGAATATCTCAGAAAGTACTTGGCCGATCTTTCTGAAAATTTGTAGGTATGTTCATTATGGGTCACGAACAATGCCCGATATTTTTAGTTTGCCGTCATATCCATTACTAACGGCTGTAACGGCCTGTAACGGTTTTTCTTCTTCATGGAATATCTCAGAAAGTATTTGGCCGATCTTTGTGAAAATTAGTAGGATGTTCATATTATGGGTCACAGATGATGTCCGATGTTTTAGTTTACCCCGTTATAGCCGTTACTAACGGCTGTAATGGTTTTTTCTTCTTTATAGAACATCTTAGAAAGTATGTGGTCGATATTTCTGAAAATTTGTAGGTATGTTCATTATGGGTCACAAATAAATGCCCGATGTTTTAATTCACCGTAATAGCCGTTACTAGCTGCTGTAACGGCCTGTAATGGTTTTTCTTCTTCATGGAATATCTCAGAAAGTACTTGGCCGATCTTTGTAAAAATTAGCAGGTCTGTTGATTATGGGTCACGAATGATGCCCGATGTTTTAGTTTACCGTTATAGCCGTTACTAACGGCCCCTAATGGGTTTTTCTTCTTGGAATGTCCAAGAAAGTACCTAGCCGATCTTTGTGAAAATTAGCAGATATGTTCATTATGGGTCACAGATGATGCCCAATGTTTTAGATTACCGTTATAGCTGTTAATAACGGCTGTAACGGCCTGTAACGGTTTTTTCTTCTTTATGGAATATCTCAGAAAGTGCTTGGTTTTGATCTTTGTGAAAATTAGCAGGTGTGTTTACTATGGGTTACGGATGATGCCCAATGTTTTAGTTTACCGTTATTTACGTTACTAAGGGCTATAACGGCTTGTAAACGGTTTTTCTTCTTTACGGAATATCTGAGAAAGTACATGGCCGATCTTTCTGAAAATTTGTAGGTATGTTTATGATGGGCAACGGGTGATGCTCGATTTTTTAATTTACCGTTATAGCCGCTACTAAGGGCTATAAACGGCCCATAACGGGTTTTTCTTTTTTTATGGAATGTCTCAGAAAGTACGTGGCCGATCTTTCTGAAAAAATTGTAGGTATGTTCATCACGGGTCATGGATTATGCGCGACGTTTTTGTTTACTGTTATATCCGTTACAAACGGCTGTAACGACTCATGACAGTTTTTTTTTCTTATGGAATATCTCTGAAAGAACGTGGCCGATCTTTCTGAAAATTTGTAAGTATGTTCATTACGGGTCATGGATGATGCCCGATGTTTTAGTCGACCGTTTATAGCCGTTACTAACGGTTTTTCTTCTTTCATGGAATATCTCAGAAAGTACGTGGCCGATATTTCTGAAAATTTGTAAGTATGTTCATTTTGGGTCATGGATGATGCCCGATGTCTAAGTTTACTGTTATAGCCGTTACTAACGGCCAATAATGGTTTTCTTCTTTATGGAAAATCTCAGGAAGTTCTTGGCCGATCTTTCTGAAAAAACTTGTATATTCATTATAAGTCACAGACGATGGCCGATGTTTACCAGAATAGCCCATTACTAACGGTCACACCAGCCCAAGACAGTTTTTCCTCTTTATGGAATATCTCACGCGTATTCAGGATAAACTGGAGTACGTTTTACATGCTTTGCATCTTGTTTTTATAGTTATCATGATTATCATCATCGTTATTATTGTTGTTGTTGTCATTGGTGTTGTTGATCAATAATAATGATGTCTTCTCCTAAACAGTCGTTCCTCTCAAACAATCAAATGCGCGCGCGCGCGCACCACACACACACACACACGCACACACGCGCGCGCGCCCTGCACGCGTGCACACACACACACACACACACAACACACACACACACACACACACACTCACATATCACACACACACATGCGTGTACCCCCATGTACACAGGCATATATACACATTTCGGGAACGCTTATACGCGCACATACGTGCATGCAGGAGCATGCTCACACAAGCCCACATACACATTCATAGATATGCGGAAACACACGCACATGCAGCAAACACCGCGCACACTTGGGCCCACAGACAGACAGACAGACAGACAGACACACACACACACACACACACACACACACACACACACACACACACACACACACACACACCGACGCACAGATCATACATCGGCTGTGTGCTATTCTGTTTATTTCACATGGCAGCATGAAATCTTTCACTGACAGATTTATCTGCTCGTCTTCAACATATCTATCTATCTATCGATCAATCAATCTTGTGAGGGTCATCTTGAACATCTGTTGTCTATATAGCAGACTTCATCATTCCTGAACCACAGTGCGGGTTTTGCGCATGCAGGGGCACAACCGACATGGTGTTTGCTGTTCGCCATTTACAGAAGTGTCGTGAGCCGAACTAGGAGCTCCACATTGTGTTTGTTGAGCTCATCAAGGCCTTCGACACCGTTAATCGGACTGTCTTGTGGGAGGTCCTTCACATGTGTGTGGGTTTGCTTGGAAATTTTAATCTCGCTGATCGTTTCATTCCATGATGGCATGCAGGCGATGGTGCGAGAAAATGGAGATTCCTCTGACCCATTTCCAGTGAAAAACAGAGTGAAAGCAGGGATGCGTTTTAGCTCACACACACCCCTTTTTCATTCTGTTTGCTGCAACGCTGATTGATGCATTGCGGTACTGTGTCAAGGGGGTATACATCCAGTTTCGTTCAGATGGCAAACTCTTTAACCCTTGACGACTTCAGGCCAATACTAAACTATATGATGCGTTTCTGAATGAGTTCCTCTTTGCTGATGACTGATGGTCGCGCACTCTAAGGAAGACAGCCAGTTCATCACAGAGTGTTTTTGCAAGAGCCTGTCAACGTTCCGGACTTACGATCAGTCTTGGTGAGAGACAGCGTTCCAGCATTCACTGCCGGGAACTGGCAGTGCACCATCATCACCTGTCTCATCAACATCACAGTGATAAAAATTTGAACAAGTTCTGTTATTTGAGCAACACTGTCAACAGCTACGGATCTCTTGATGCAGAAGTGATGTTGCTCATCGGAAAGGACAGCCCTGCCTTTGGCAGACTCTCAAAGAGTCTGTGCGAAATTTGATGCCACGGTCTTTGCCTCAAAGGTTGCTGTGTACAGAGCTGTGGTTCTAGGTGCGCTCCTCTACTGTTGTGTGGGACTTGGACCACCTACCGCCAGTACTCTCAACCCGAACAGTTGGGCAAGATCTGCAGCATCAAATGGCAAGTCAGAGTGTCTCATCTAAAAGTGCGGCCTACCCAGCGTTGAGTGTATACTTATCAAAAGCCAGCTCCGATGGACGGGACACATTGTCCGTGTGAAGGACATCAGAACTCCAAAGACGCTGTTCCATGGACAACTGAAAGAAGGACAACGTGACCACAGAAGGCCTCTCAAGAGATACAGAGATATTTTGAAGACCAGACTCAGAAGCTACAAAATCGAGACTGCTTCCTGGGATGTTGCCCTTGGCAGAAAGAAAAAGAACACCCGAAGGTGCTGGGAGGACCCAGAGAAGCATTGTTTTCACCTGCCTTTAGAGCAGTCCTGTACCACCCTTGGAGGCTGTGCTGTGTTGACTATGGGTACACGCACGCGCAGGACACTCCATTAAGATATCAAGGGACATAACTGCTCCTGAACAGAGGTAAACCAGACTACAGGATGCAACTCAGCCCTTAAAAATAGCATCCCCATGGGTGTACCAGCCCGTTTTTCATGACTGCAGAGCCCACTGGCGAAAAACAAAACACCCCCTCCGGCTGTCGAGCACACCCCATAGACCAAACCACCCCTGCCCACGGACAGATGAAGACAGTGCTACTCCAGACACAGCCAAGCTTTCGCCATGCGGGTCTTATGTGCTCTCAAGAGAGAATCCAAAAGTTGTAGTCTTTCCCACTGTCAACAGGACTTTCCCTGTGGTCAGTGGGTCTTTCCTCACCGTCACTGGACCTTTCTCCAGGGTCAGCCTAGTTAAGGCAAAGACGAAAAAGAAAACACCCGAAGGTGCTGGGGAGGATCCAGAGAAGCACTGTCTTCACCTGCCTTTAGAGCAGTCCTGTACCACCCTTGGAGGCCTGCGCTGTGTTGACGATGGGTACAGGCACGCGCAGGACACTCCATTAAGATATCAAGGGACATAACTGCTCCTGAACAGAGGTAAATCAGACTCATTCCCACATGAGGACACACATCAGCAGATGACCTGCCTGCCCACTCATCCGTCGGACACGATGGGAGAATCCATCAGTACATGGTCGAGAGTTGTTTTGTTATTAGCAGGACACCATTAGGTCACTCATAGACAATTAATGGAATGGCAGTTATAATGTCTGATACATGAATGTTCACATTCTATGAAACAACAGGAAAGGATGATTATTGCCACACTGAACGAAAAAATGAAATCCCTCACATTCTCACTTTCTGTGAAACAACCGAAAACGATGATTGTTGTCACAGCTGGATGAAAAAAAAAGAATTCTCAAATTCTCACACATTCCGTGAAACAAGAGAAAAGGATGATTGTTGCCACACTGGACAGAAAAAAATCCCTCAGATTCTCACATTCTGTGAAACAACAGAAAAGGATGACTGTTGTTAAACTGAACAGGAAAAATCCTTCAAATGTTACACACTTTGACAGAACATATAAAGTTGATCGTTGCCACAGCTGGACGAAAACACACACCCACACACACACACACACACACCCACACACACACACACACACACACACACACACACACACACTCCAATGAATAGAATTCGGATCAAGTCACAAAGTGAGGCGAACTGCAGGCGGAAATCTTAAATTCTAAAAATTATTTATAAGGCTCTGCCGAAAAACGTAGGCACACGAATCACAAGACAAAACACAAAACTATGAACAGTAAAGAGAACTATCTAAAAGGGAAAACAATTTTGATTTTCATCCTCGTAACACAGGAGTTCCACATGATTACACAAGGCACGAGAAGTGCAATGTACGTGCGGCAGTGTCTGTCAAACTTCTCCTTGACTCTCTCTCGATATATATTAAAATTAGTTCTGGTATTCGTGCTGCGGTGTCTTCAACCTCCAAAATGCTGACTTTTCCATTTCTCCTTGGAAGCCAGAATGGTTGCC